>JASAND010001206.1:0-13438 GCA_030248195.1 Trissonchulus latispiculum
CTGGCTCAAAAATCGTATTTTCAGCTGTTTCTAATTTCAAAAAACATTCAACCGTAAGTAATATTACCATAAGACAGTAGTTTTAGACTCATGTTTCTATGTCCATGTTTCTATGTCCAAAATAAGGTCAATCTTGAGTCAGAAAGTCCATAATACAGGTAGAAACGTGTATTTCTCGCAATAATAAATATTTTAAGCCAAAGACTTGGACTTTTTTGAAACTTTTTGCAAAATGTACTCTAAAAATACCCAAAATCTGGCCAATTTTCGCGCCTTAGGCGAGACTACCCCCCCCCCAGAAAATTTTCAAAAAATTACCAAAAAGTAGCTAAAAATTGCTAAAATTCGCTTAATTATATATACCTGAAAAATCGCTGCAAATTAGATTTTTGCTGACCCCACCCCCCTCCCTCTTCGAAAACTTTTCTTACCAGTCCCCACTAGCGTAGCCAGAGAGAGGGGAGAAGTGACTCCCAGGTTAAAAAAGAAAGTGACCCAAGAAATTAAAACCCATGTTTTGAACAATTTGAGAACTGACTGTTAAACGATTAAAATCTCAAGAGTTCCAATGACAATCTGACTTAAAGGCTAACTCTGTCCACTACTGATCCACTAATTACTGCTCCTGAACAGGTTACTGACACAAGTATCGCTTGATCGTCCAGATCCGGCAAGACAGCGTTGGCCTATCGTCCGCGCCTGAATCAAATGGGTTAAAACCCATTAGTGCATAATTATGGTGCGGGAATCGAACCCAGCAACCATTACTCGTTCTTTCGCTTTCCTGGCCCAACATGTGCATTTTGGAGACCACTTTGAACTTTCGACTAAATAGAATAACTTGAAAGCCTGCAGAATTTGACTATTTTTTAGGATTATCGCGAGTCTGGCAACATTGGTTATTTCTAATTAGTTCATTTCCCAAAATGGGCCTTACTGATTTTTAAGTTAGCTTTTGCTACCTTTCTTGCGCAGACCGGGCCTTTCAGGCCATTACAAATTCTGAATTTGTTAAGGTGGTGATTCCTTTTGGGCACATATTGTTATTTGGCGGCGTAAATCAAGATGAAATTTGATGAAACTTTCCGAAATAAGTTCTTTTAGCGTTTTAACACCCTCCGCGCAATCCCGATTCAAAAATTCGAGATTTCCGGTCAGATTGGTTTTTCCCAATTTCTGAACGTTTGGCAGTTGCTATACAGTTATGACTATATTCATTCGAAAGATCTCACTGAGCTTCACATTTTTGCTTTTTAAAGCAAGTTTCTATCTTTTCTCTACCGTGATATATAGCCGTTTTTCTTGTTTTGTCGTCGAAAACTTGTCATTTTTGCAGAAATCAAATAATCCAACATTTCTTGAACTACGCAAGCCCTAAAATCAAACTAAGGGCGTCGATCTGAAGGTCTCACAGGGACAAATTATCCGACGCATGATCGTCTTCCAACTGCTATCTTGTATGCCGCTATCATATAAAATGTAGTTTTTGCAAAAACACGACCAATTTTTTTCCAAAGATTGTAGAGCATTCACCATGCAATCTGGAGGGCTGCTACTGAACAAATGTGTTCTGCACAAATATACCCAGGGACGATTTTTTAGTTGCCCCGATTGCTGCTTACTAGCTAAAGTAATCGCTGGACAAATTTGGAAAAAGTAGGCAAAATCCAGGTTACGCTCACATTTCAGCTTATTTCTCTATAACGAAGATCGATTTCACAATAAGTAAAAAATCGTCCCCAGCTATTTGATGGAGGTATCGAACGATATAACCGATGTCTCGCGAAAAAATTTAGTAGAGTCTGCAAAAATTCTGGAAAATTATACTTCTTCCAAAATGTGTTTAAAATATTTCAGAAAAGTAACATTAGTTTCATGGTATGCATTAAAAAGAGAAAATGTCAAGCTACATTTTGATATAAAAATGGCTTCTTAACTCCAAGTAATGAATGAGAAATAATGGTGCCAACTTTATGTGACCAAAGGGAATCACAACCTTAAGCTGAACTGGATGCGACTCAACTTTCCGAACAAGCACTGAAAATGTAACAATATTCTGATTTGGACTGTTTCAGGCCTAATATTGCAGATTTTCCACGGGAAATAGACTTATTTCTTGTGGACCACAGATTGAAGTTCCCACTAAGACGAGTTACGTTAATTAAACAATTTAGCGCAAAATTACCCAATCACACATTTCTAACAACTTACAACGACAAGAATCACACTCATTTGCGTAGCTAAAACTAACCAAAACTACTAATCCGCTACTCGGCTTATTACTTGAAAGCATACGTATGCTTGGGGGTTGGGTTTGGGGGGGTTTTCACCCCCCCCAGACCTGAGCTCACCCCCCCCCCCCCCAGAGGGGTCCCTCACCCCCCCCAGAATCCGGATTTTCAGGTAAAAAACCGGAAAAATCCGGTTTTTCGGCGGCCTTCGGCCGCCCTTCACCCCCCCCCCAGTACTTCCCCTCCTGCACATGTCTGCTTGAAAGTATCTAATTGTAAACTTTAACTTGCACATTTATTATAAAGAATATTCTGCTGTGATTCTGAGAGACCATTTCTCGTGTTAATCTGCTTATAACCAAGAATATTCGATTGTTTCTGGATTTCATAGATGTGGTTCATCCGTCCCCTAAACCCAGGGCGACCTACACGGATGACCGGAAACCCCACTGGTGTACAGAGCCTAAATCGGGGTCCACGACCCTAGGCTGCAAATCCATTCAATCCTTGATGGACCCATATTTCAGCAGGTACACACAAATTTCAAGACATTTTCACGTCAAAATCACAGTTTTACAACAATTATGCATTTACTTTCTAAATTATAGGGATTTTCTTAATCTATCCATAATTTTGGACCAAATTGCTACTCAATTTGGTCCTATTCCTGCCTAATATCTAAACAGTTCCCAATCACTCAGGCAATTCCAAAACCCCTTATCGGACAAAGGGTGTTTACATGGTATTTCCTCATACACTCACAATCACTCAATTTTCGGTTGACTATTCACACTCTAAATTCAGGGCTAACTTTGGAACATTACGATCCATGCGGGGTTTACCCAAGGAGCCAAATACGTAAATTTTGGGGTCACATTCATACAGTTCGCAATCACACCATCATTCACACAAATAACACAATTACAAACTGACAATTCCTAACTACTTCCTAATTAACATTAACTATCTACTGTATGCACATTTTGTTTGTTTTATTTCCTAATCTCGACTCCATCTTCGCATAATTTTGGAAGTTTTAAGCAACCGATTTTATAAAAAAAGAAATTTTGAGAATTTTGTAAACTCTGTGTGGGTGCGTGTGTAGGCTGAAAAATAAATAGTAAAATAGGCCAAAAGGGGGTCTCCTAAAACCTAGCAAAGTGTGTTCCTAAAGTGTGTAATGGCCGAGCATAATGCGCTCAATGGCCCTCAAACGTGTGTGTGTTCGGTTATATTTGCTCAGTTCATCTATTTTGACCAGTGCGGGTCAGAAGAGGTCCCTAACTCGAGTCCTAAGGGGAAAATCCAATATTATTCCCGGCCAAAACGCTGGCACACCAGGGTTTGTGCATTGAAAGACGGGGGGGGGGGGGAGATACACGGCCGCTCTCGGCCGGACTCAAACGAACACTGACTGCATTTTGCAAATTTTGGACTGAGCTGACAGCGAGTTGACATCTCGATGACAGATCAGGAGAGTCGGAATTTCTTTGTTTCTGAGGAAAGCTTCTAGAAGCCTCCTATCTTAAACTATTGGCCCGAATCGGGCTGGCCGTGTGGCTGGTCCGCTGGAGGTGAGATTAATGAGAAATACAAAATATTACCCCCCAGCTGACCACTTTTCTGATGAATATCCCATGCTGAAATTTTCTAAAACTTTGCGAAATTTTGGTTAACACGTAAAGGTAACCAAGGGGGATATTCTCTAATTAAAAAATTAATTTATGAAATTTGAGAAATGAAATTGAAGAACGAACGGAAGGCCTCCCGGGGCCTTTTATAAAGAATCATTTTTAAGTGCCCATTTTGGTACTGGATTAATTAAAATTTAACTTTATTATTTTTGGCTGCTCCCTTGTTTCCAAGCCCCTTCCTCTTGTTTTCGACTTGAACTTTTGACCGCAAACAAGGGACGCAGCACTCCAATGTTAGCATACAGTCCTCTATTGCTGGGACTCTAGTGTCCTCAGCTGACCTACGGTAGGAGGGCAATTGTTGCCTAAAATGTGCATATACAAAATAAAAACTAAGTATTAATAATCTACGTACTAATTTACCTATATCTAGCTAGATTTCATTTTATATACTTTATTATGAAGGGGATTGAGATCCCTCCGAACCTATTTACACACCAAATGGTGTATAAACTTATTTCCAGCGAGGCAATTCTTTGCTAGGGCCTTGGCCTTCAGAGAGGACATCTGAGGACATGGCCCAGTGAATGGAAAGGTGAATGGGCGTAGTAGACACGTAACCACTACGCAGTCTGGGAAACAGACGGCTTCCCAGACTGGGAGAAAAGAGAGCTTTTGGAAGTTAAGACAAAGGTTAAAGGAGGCCAAATTTAAGGCACACCTTTTAAAGAGCTAAAATTACGAAATAAAAGGTAATCTTACAAAAACATTTTAGCTCATAACTTTATCAATATTAGGAATTAAAAGACCGGGTTTGGAGTTTTGGAATCAGGAAAGAATTGCCTTTCTGATAAACCTAAATCTCATTTTCGACTAAAATTACCAAAATTGACCAATTATTGCCTTATTAACACTAATTAATACCAATAGACATGTAGTAAGTAAGTAAGTAAATTTATTCGCACAACACAGTTACACATGTACAAAGTAGTGAATAATAAATTTAGTTATTACAAGTCTTTCGGAGCAGTAGGATTTAGGGTTTCGCTTCCAGTCGTATCAACATTCTACATGACGGCAACGGGATCAAACGAGTTCCCTGAAGCCAGACGAATTGTCATTTTTCTCACATGTATGGGATCAAAAGTCCATAGGATATACCTTTCCCTCCTAAAACCAAATGGGGAAGATACCTTTGACAGCGTTCTTGAAACCCTTCGTTCCCATTTTGCCCCTAAAGTGAACATTGTAGCTGCCCGCCATGAATTCAGGCAGCGAAAACATTTCCCAACCGAAAACGTTGACTGACACTTACTATAGTGACCTCTGTTCACTATCTGTCCCTCTATCATCTATTTCCACAATCCCCAAGAAATGATCCGGGGTCAACTGGTCGAAGGGATCACAAATCAGAAGACGCGCGAAGATTGCTAATGTAACAGCAACTGACCGCTGACAAAGCTCTGTAAATCAGTCGACAGATAGAAAGAGCGGCGGAAGATGCAAAGCTTATCAACAAAGACAAATTGGGAACTGCGTGCAAGTCGTACAAAGAACCCAGTCAAATTTGAATAAATCCAACTTCACTTTTGCGTGCGTTGTAGAAACGATCATAAAATCGACAAGAAAGCCTGCCCTGAATGTCTGATGCAACTACTGTCTAAAAGTGGGTCATTTTGCCAAAGTATGTAAAGCGAAGAGAACCATTTGCGGGAAACCTAAATTTTTCCAACAAAAGTCAAATCATTCCAGTGTGAAGTTTAGGTCTACGAATGTTAGTAAACTGTAAGAATTATTGAATAAAACGAGAATTTAGGACGAGCACGAGACTAGATCACAGGTAACTACGTGGTGTGCGATGTCGGAAAATCTTGACCCTAACCCCTGAAAGAAATATTTCAAAATAACACAATTTACTGACGAAATCACAGAATGCGCCAAGAAAGACTCAAAATGATAATTTCCAAAAACAATACGAAATTCAAACTGTTCGGAACGCGACAAGCGCCGGATACGGTAAGAAAATTCCAAATACCCTAAACTCCCAAAAACCCGCCAAAAAGTTGCTCTGCCAAAATCCCCGACCACACTCTACAAGGATTCCCAACCAACTGACATGGTTCAAGCTTGATATAATTTCTGAGATTAGCCAATTGACTGATGGATTTAGACAAGTCTTGGAAAAACACTGAGCGTTTGCCAAACTTTATGACACTTGAACAAATTTGTATGTTTCTTGCGACTGCTAATTTCACACCAGCGCACCAACATCGACAACGATTTAAATACTTTCTGTGTACTTAGCCTGGAAACTGTTGTCAACAACAAAGAAATCTGTTGTAATTTCGAACGTTTAGAGTCAAGGCTTGCTAACAAAACAGTGAAATTTGTGGTTGATGCAGGTTCTGCGGTTACGATCCTGACCCGACATCTGTACAAAGCTCACTGACAGAGCTCTGAAACCTACCACCGTTAGCTTAACTGGTTACGGCGGTACAATCTATCTAACAGTTCACGGGCACGTTCAGCACAAAAGTTAGCTACAACTCAAAGGTTTGCGACGTGTCCTTTACCGTCGTATTTGGTAGTAAATGCCTTGCTGGCAGTGACCTGATGTCCCATTTGGGCATCAACCTCGGTAAAACTCTTAGCATATTTGCCTTAACTGTCAACTGGCTGAAAGAACAGTATCCAGTTCTTTGTTCAAACAAGTTGGGAGAAATAAAAGGCTTCACCCATCATATTGAAATACAGAAGAAAGCATCACCATCTTGTGCTAAACTACGACGTGTCACTAAAGATAAAGTAATAGCTGAATTGAAGAAACTGGAAGAAGACGACGTTATTTAAAACATCGATGCCTCCAATTGGGTCCATAGGTTGGTAGTACCGTATTCTCGCGCTTAAGGGAACACCCACTAAAAAATGTCTGGGTCTTGGGGTTTGTGGGTTGGGGGTTTTTAAATGGATATTATATAAAAAAAGTGCAAGAATTCAAGCATTGGCCCGAGAACCGCTCATTCAACCCGAGTGCATCGATGCACAAACGGCATAACAACATATGATATGAGTCGAAAATGCCATTTTGAACATGTTCTCTTAAGTGATAACAGGAAAAAAACGGGAAAATAAGGTTAAAGAGCACGGAAATAGGTTATTTCGTAAGTTTTAGCCCTTTGCGTAAAGGATTAGAGCCGTAGGAGTCAAAAATACCCGAAAGGAAACCAGCACCTTAAGTGAATTCAGAAAAATTGTGAAGGCTAAATTTAAAAATGGTTTTTGAAAACTAAATTTCATAAAAATTGGTCAACGGATACTGAATTTCTTGTTTTTTCCATGAAAAACTAATGACGTAAGCCATTCACACCATAAAAAGTGACAATAATAATTATAAAAAATGAAAAAGCAACATTTTTTGGTTGTACAGAACATTCACTTAAGCGAACATGTTCTCTTAAGTGAGCATGTTCTCTTAAGTGAAATCAGAAAATTTTCCAATTTTGCTCGTATTTCACTTAAGAGAACATGTTCTCTTAAGCGCGAGAATACGGTAGTTCCCAAACCTAATGGGAAAATCAAAATTTGTGTGGACCTACGACCCTTAAGCAAGGTCGTGATTGCACCTAGATTTCCACTGCCAAGCATTGAAGAAACACTATCGATACTGAAACAAGATCAATTGTTTTCCAAGATTGATTTAAGCAAAGCGTACTTCCGAGTTAAACTTAAACTGGAAAGCAGACATCTTACCGCTTCCATCACAGAAGACGGACTCTACCAATTCAATCGTCTTCCAATGGGACTTACCTCTTCGGCTGCCGCATTCCAAAAGATGATGCAGATTATTCTAGCAGGCATCCCCGGAGATGTGATATATCAGGATGACACCTTGATCACTGGTTGAAGTCAGCAACAACATGACGACAGACTGCACCAGGTCTTGTCACGCCTGGAAGCCCGCAATGTACGTGTTGAACCAGAAACGACATTTGTTTCCATGCCTGAACTTGAATTCTTAGGACATACCTTGTCATCAAAAGGAATCCCGCAAAGCACGAAAAATTCGGAAGCCATCCGAAATTTACACACACCCGGTGACAAAGGCTCTGTCAAAAGCTTTCTGGGAATGGCATCGTTCTATCTACGCTATCTGAAAAATTTCCCCACTACCAGCGCACCCTTAGGGTAGTAGTACCACTACCGGGAATTTCTACGTAATTTTCCATGGATGAAGCAATCTTGACAAAACATTGGGTAAGCATTAAACTGGCTGGCAAACTATCTTTGCGCAAAATCTTGGTGTCAGAGAGTGCATATTTGGCTAGCTACCATTGTGGCTTTGCGCATGCGCAAATAATCAAAATTTTATTTAAGCGATATCTATTAAATTTTACTCTACCACAGGAAACAGCACAAAAAGCGCTTTAAAATGATGTGCATATCTCTTCTGTACTTCTTCTCTTCGTGGTTTCTATCAAAAGCTACATGCTGTTGAAGATATAGCTGAATTACGTTGACCTTTTGCAACCTCAATGCAAAGTAAGAGCAACTTATCTTAAAATTCAATCTATTGGGTTTTAACGGTTGGCGTTGTGTTACTTATGTGTATTATATAACAGAACATACTTTGCAGCTGCTTGAAAGCATTGCAAATTCACGAAACCGAAGAAAACAATGAAAAGTTGCCAATTTTTTTGTTTTTGATTTTCTCGTCACTGCTTCAACCAAAACTTGACCAAATTTTCCAGATATGTCTTATATCTGCATACGCTCAGTTTTCTTTGTTTTTAGAAAAACGCAGTAGTAAGCAAGATATAGAATTTATTTTACAATATTTCAAAATGAGCTAAAAATTGAAAATGAACTTTAACGAAAAATTAAAAAAAAAACGATCTGAGCGTATAAATTAATAAAGCTGGCATGGAAACTTTCAAACAAATTCATAAAGGAATGAAGGAGATATTTAAATTCAAAGGTTTTAATACATTTCTTCTTATGTAGACAGGAAGTCAGCCCACCCCACAACGTTGCAGGCAAGCGCATTCGACACAAAACATGATAAAGAACAAATGTGCCAAATTTGAAGTCGACTGATTAAGTTTTTAGTTCACAATATCTGTTCAAAGTCCACCCCGGTAGTGGTACTACCACCTTAAGGTTTCCTACAGTTCCCTTATATTCAGTCCACTTATTCAATATTGGGAACTATGAATTGAGCCACATATCAAAATGAAGCTACACATCTTCTGCGTCGTTTGGTATTATTGAAGCGTGTCTACCTAAAGTCTGACAGAAAAATGTGTGTACAAAATCTGTAAGGCCTCCAGTGAACTAAATATACGTCGTAACCCCATAAAACCATATATTTTTGGAACCTTGCAGCGAGATGAACATTTTTATAAAATTTAAAATTTTCTAAACTTCAAAAATTTGAAAATATCGGGTTTTCGGGGATTTTTTCGGACGGCTCAAGCTTTTCAGCTCATTTTTCAGAAAAAATTTCCCATCCAATTATTCATCGATTGACACAAGAAGGAAAAATCGGTTGAGAAATAAGCATTTTATTCCAAAAATTCATTCTTCCATTTTCTTTGATGTCTATTGCTTTGCTTTATTTGCTTTGACTGTCTATTACTCGCGACTCGCTCAACGGAAAATTGTTTCGATTAGATTTCCAGGACCGCTTAGGCGCCCGCTTTCACCTGATATGTGTGGTATTTCAAATTTTGAAAGTCGATTTTTTGAAAAATACCACTTTTTGACTAAAAATTTCGGCAAAGTGAGTAAAAATTACATAACCATAAAGTTCAAGCATAGCAGAATCCAACAATGCAAAGGTTTTGTTGTTACGACTTATATTGCGCCAGCAGTGAATTTTTAAACAAATTTTTTTGATTTTGCTAAAATATCGTTTCGGGAAGCAGAAATTGAGCATTTTCTGAAAATTTGGCATTTTATCCAACTTTGAAAAATCATTGCTCTTGATTGGAGGCAAAGAGAAAAATAAAAAACCGTCCTGTGCAAATTGTCCATACATAAGTCACGCAGTATAAACTTGTCTACGCTTGTAGTGTAAACTGGCTCCAATTCAACAAGACCTGTTTTCAGCAAGATCGTGTCAATTTTCGAGCAAAAACTGTTCAAGAATTCACTGCTCAAAAACGATACGAGCTAGAGACTTATGTCTCAAAGCAGGGTTGTAGAGCACATAATAAGCTTTAAAATGATAATAGTAGCTAGGCATAATTTTCTATTTATGGTTCTAAACATAGGTGTAATTGTGGGGGGGGGGAGGAAACCCAACCCAAATCCCCGTTACACCTATGGTTCAAAACTATACTGGCTTACTTCTAGGCCAAAATTTAGGGGGGGGGGGCGATATGGGGGGGGGGGGGCTCGACGAAGCCCCCCCCCCCCTATCTATGGGGGGGGGGGGGAGGCTCACCGAAAATGGGGGGGCATATTTTTTGACAAATTTTTAGGTTTTTTTGCGTAAAAAATGCTAAAAATTCCTAAAAATAACTAATCTTGGGTGTTTTTAAGCATAGGTGTAATTGGGGGGAGGTTTGGGGGGGGTACCCCCCCCCAGCAGTGGCGGATCCAGGATTTTGAAAAGGGGGTGGGGCCCGCTGAAAAATTTTTCTGGGGGGGGGGTAACCAAATTTGTCCGGGGGGGGGGGGGGTAAAAATTTGCTTTTTCCAGGAACAAAATAATTTGACAAGAAAATTAATATTGTGTATGGAAAGGCTAGTTCACTTGCCAATTGGAAAACAACTACAATCCCGTGAGTGAAGCAAAGCATGGAGAATTTACACAAGAAGCACACGGGGGGTCTGGGGGGCAGAGCCCCCCAGAAGTTGAAGAATTTTTTGAAATTGGAAAAAAATCCGTCATGCAAACTTTTGAAAAGATTACATAAATAAAATGGAGATGTACATGTATAAATATATATAATTTATAGTAACATACGAAGTGGAAAAACTTGCAGTAAAATAGTATAAGTATATACAAGGAATGGTGGCAATAAAGAGGACAAGTTACAAGGGCAACAAAGATAAAGTGCGAAACGTGGGAGGGTCTGGGGGCGCAGCCCCCCAGAAGTTGAAGAATTTTTTGAAATCGTGGAAAATTCAGCAATTCAAATGTTTAAAAAGATTAGTTAAGATGAGATGAATTATTGAGTTAGTATAATCGATCAGTGGAAAACCAAAACGGGAATTGGATGCTTTTCAGAATTTTTCACTTCCACGATTTATTCTAGAACACTTTCAGAAGCTGCCAATTATCAATCTTGCATTGCCCATTTATATATATATATAGGTTATGAAAGCAAAATAAAATTTGTAAATGCCCGTATATATAAGCCGGTATATATATAGTCATAAAATAAACTGAAGGCGTTGAGTACAACTATATACTTACAAAACAGGAAAGGAAACAAAATAGAAGACACTTTAAGAGACAGAAGTTCTGTCACAGAACTAAGTAAGTAATAAAGCAGCATAGAAGTAAAAGTGCGCCGCAGGCAAAATTTTTTAAAAATTTGTGAAATTTATTAAAATTATGCTTAATTTTCACTCGAAATATGCATTATAAACAGCTGAAAAATTTTTCTAGGGGGGGGCCCGGAATGTCAAAGGAGGGGGCCCAAATCGCAAAGGGGGGCCCCGGGGCCGGATCCGCCACTTCCCCCCCAGCCATTTTTCCAAACCACCCCCAAAAATTTTTGGGGGTACCCCCGCCCCCCCCCCCAACTGGGGGGGGGGGGGGTAATCGCCGAAGGCGCGAAAAATTGGCCAAAAATCGGGCATTTTTAGGGTAAACTTTGCACAAATTTTCAAAAATGTTCAAATTTTTGGCTTAAAGTGTTTATTAGTCGCGTGAAATACACGTTTTCAACAGTTTTATGGACATTCTGACTCGATATGGACCTTATTTTGGAGTTAAACATGTTGGCAATCCAGTTTTCGAGTTCAAAACCCGTCTAATGTTAAAATTAGTTAATGGTTGGATGTTTTTTCGCATTAGCAATGGCTAAAAATGCGATTTTTGGCATAAAAATAGGAAAAAAATTTTTGGGGGAGGTTTGGGGGGGTCTTTGGGGGTCTTGGGGGGGGGGGTTTGGGGGAGGTCTAAAAAGGGGGCCCGCTCCCAAATTTTGGGGGGAGGTGGCCCCCCATAGTTTCCTTTGGGGTGGGGGGGGGGGGGGGGTATCCCCCCCCCTCAAATTTTTGACCAAATTTACCCCCCCCCAGATTTTTGACTTACCCTCCCCCAATTTTTGGTACCCCCCCCGAACCCCCCCAACGATTTTTGGACCCAAAAAGTTAGCTAAATTTGGTCGAAAAATGGTCATTTTTTGAAAAACTTCTCTAAAATTTTGACCTAAAATCATAGGTGTACCACCTGTTTGGGTTGGGGGGGGGAGTAGAAGGTCCAAATTCGGCTCGGGGGACCCCACCCAAATCCGAAATTTGGGGGAGGGGGACCCCCCCTAAACTGTACCCAAGTTTTTTTGGCTAAAAATGCTCCTTTTTCGATGTACAGTACATAAAACACACTCAAAAGCTTCTGTCGATAGTTTTCGTATGCGAAAATAGGGCTTGAAAATTGACAAATTTGTGCTAAAATATGCCTAAATTAGTCCAGATTGTGGTTTATAATTGCGTATATTACGTTTTAATTGCTATAAATAACCATCTTTAGCTCTTTATATGTGATTTATAGCCATTTTTTCGAATTTTTTTCAAAAATTTTCAGAAAGTGCAAAAAATTTTTTCAAAAATTTTGCATTTTTTACCTTTTTTTGACCCAATTTTAGGGGGGGGGGGGTTTGAGCTCGGCTTGGGGGGGGGGGGGGTAGGAGGTCGGGTAGGGGGGAGGGGGGTCTGGCCTCTCCGTGGGGGGGGGGGGGGTCTCACAGGGGGCAAACTGTAGCCTGGTTCACCTATGCCTAAAATCGCTTTAAAACGGTGCAAAAACACCTAAAACGTTAAGAACAAGCCTTATTTTGATGAAAAAAGGGCTAAATTACAGAAAATTTTGCATTTTTTGGCCATTTTTCGAAATTTCTGAGGTCCGAATTCTGGGGGGGGTTGGGGGGGTACCCCCCATCACATTTCGGAGGTCGGCCAAGATTTACCCCCCCCAGACCCAAAGTTCCAGGGAAACTATGGGGCCCCCCCAACCCAAATCCCCGTTACACCTATGTTTTTAAGCTAAAATAGTGGAAATTAAGGTAAAAATCCGGCGAAGAAATCCGGTAAAAATCTGGTAAGAATCCGGAAAAATTTTTGAAAATTTTGGCTAAAAATGGCAAAAATGGCAATTTTTGGGGTTATGGGGGAGAGGTCGGAATTTATTGGGGGGGGCTTGCTTTTTATGGGGGGGGGGGGGGCTCCTCGAATGGGGGGGGGAGGTCGCCGAATGGGCCCCCCCAGTCGAAGTATATAAGCCAGCTATATGGGAATGGGACGTCCGCCACCCCAAAAGTTTTGGGGGAGGGTTGAAAAAAGGGCTGGGGGCTGGCTAATCCCCCATTTCCTCCACCTTACACCTATGACCCCATTTCT
>JASAND010001207.1:0-22695 GCA_030248195.1 Trissonchulus latispiculum
CCAAGCAGAGACTTTATAAAACTTTACTTGCTCTTCCAGCAAACGGAACAATAAAATATGTAAGTATATATCTGAATACACAAAATATTATAAAAACCAAACATACAACAATATAATTATCACATTGAGTAAACTTAAAATGCAGTTCAAAATTTCCAAAAAAGAAAATTACTAAACACTGCCTATGGTAAATTATCATGCTCTATCGCCAGAAATTTTAGCACATCTCCTCTGTAAAATCACTTTACGCACTGAGTTGGATTCAAAACATAACAGTTGAAATTTCAAAAACCATGCGTGAAATCGTATAAAACCCGTAAACCTTTACATCAGAAGCACATCATAAAGCGATGATAGTACAAACTTTGTTAACTCCAAGGCTAAGTCAAACACAGATATATACACAAGGCAAAAAGCGCAAAGAGTGACCTAAAACCTGTAACACAGTTTACGCAGTGCATAGCAATAGCAAGTAACACAATCTAAGAAGCACAACCACAAAATAATTAAAGATCAATTTTTAAGTAAGTACACATGCTTAACATTAAAAATAACACATACACTATATCAGATAATATTAATTAAAATCAGTTCGCAATCAGGCTTTATTATGACAAATCAGGGTTTCATGGGAAAAATTAGATTCATAATCAAATTAAATAACCTAAGTAGTCTCTCGCATTGCATAGTCCTCATGTTTGTGACGAGCTTAGTCTAAAAATACTGCTAATAGATTGCTACGAAAATACGACTTCAAAAGAAGTGCCGGAACCTTAAAAACAAAAAATAATCATTCGTAATCGTTAATAAGAATTAAATAATATATCAAAGAATAAAACTGAATCCATTTTACAACCTGAACCTGAGCACAATATACAAAATAATTAGATAACATAAAAATAAATTAATTTCAGTTCAAGCCAAACCACTGCTGGGCAGTCTACTCTAAGCAAAAGTAGTACGACCACTCATGAATGGTAATAATGCTAGGCGTATCTTATGGCACACATAAATAGTTACAAGTAAAGCATTAGTGGGCCGACCCATACGAAATACCGATTGTACTCTAAAATAAACTGCTGCGGTTTCAAAATTTTGCTCGAAATGCATAAACGAATCAATGACATAGCACAGAAATTTATGATCTGATGTAAAAAAGGTAAACACCAGAAACAACGACAACTACATCAAACTACATACAAAATTTGAATGGCTGTTTAATTAAATCTATATTCTAGTTCAGCTAGCAGTGATAGCAGCATTCGCTGTGGGAGGTCGTTGGCTGCTTAACAGTCGCTGACGAGCCTGCCGCCTCAGAAGCGATTCAGGAATCACATTTGGCGGCGCGATCCAGGGCAAATTTGGCACGATATGCAGGAGATGAGCACTCAATCATCTACAACAAAAAGACTTATTATAATACGTTTGTCGTATCCTAGATACAGACATTTATGACACAAGAATGGGTAAAATATAGTCAACAGGATAAACATAAGGTAAAAGCTTCTCTTGTCGAATTCGACCAGAGAACTTGAAAAATACTGCTTCATCGTGACATGCAATGCAAGACGTCTGCTAAACAAATGCGATCAGCAAAAGCGCAGATACAAAGCAGAGCCAAAAATTTTGTCGAATATTTCAAACATTCAAGCATCGAATAGGGTTTAGAAACGAGCTCCAGATTATTTAATGGAAAGGACTTAGTCAAAACATTCTCCAACCTCCTTGGGACTCAGCTTTATCAAAATTATTCTTTGTAAAATTTTTAAGCAAATATTTAAAAGTAACACGGCACATAGTTTTCGTTACTTTCAGAACAAATTACGCAAATCCATCATTGATTAAGATGCAAGTCCTCGGAAATTTCCGTTAACGGTGTAAAGCATCCTCAAAATTTCTTTGGAACCAACCTCCTCTCGGCCCAGCCCTTTTCAAAAACCTGCGTACAAGGGTGGTGAGTTTAACTATTTAAGGTGCCTTCGTCATGCATTAACATGGGGTCGGGTTCTGGAAGGGCCTGTACCCAGAATAATTTGAGGAGGCTTGTACCTTGAACTGACATTTTCAGGGGCTTGCACCTCAAAAATAGGTTAGTGAAATTTTTCGAAAAATTAACGCTACCCAATTGTATCAAAATTTGGAACAAAATCTTCAATTTTTAGAACAAATCCAAGTTTTGGTCGAATTTGAGCAAAAAAGAAAAACGTTTAACAAAAAATTCCGGTGAAGCAGGTTTTGAAATTTTAGTGTAAAAACTTCTTTCTATTTTCCATTTTTGCCTATCCCTTGGCCATTTTTTGTTACACCTTGTCCCCGATGACGGTAGGACTTGTATGTACCTTGTCCCCGTTGGGTGGTTTGATATCAAAAGTTTTTCAACAACACGTTTTCTATTGCACAAAAGCTTCTATAAAACCATCGTCTACTTCCATTGTTGTTATATATATGTACGGTAGTGTGGACAATTTAACCGCTTAGAAGTAATCAGTAATCTTCAGAGAAAGAATCAGAACTTCTGGTTTCACCCCCGAGAACTGGGACTCGTCCTAGAATCCTGATTTTCCTGGTTTTGAGCAAAATACCTGAAAAGTCCGGTTAACGGCGGCTTTTGCCCGCCCATTACCCTCTTCCAAAAAATTTCCGCCACCTGCACAATATGTTTGGAGGGAACCCTGCAAATGTGTAATGCATGCAGACCGGCCTTTATGCAAATGACTCCTCTCTGAAGTTTTAAATGTCATGAAAGTAAAACAGAAACACATACGGATAGTCTTCTCCCAAATCCACAGGGAGAGATTCTGCCTGAATAGATTCCATGGCGGACTGAAATAGGGAACGATGCCTCTGCACCTGACCTCTAGGCGCACTGGATAAAAATAACATAATGCTACGTGCATTATCAGTAATCTGTCAATTCACAGCATATTAAATTTATTTCCTAATTAAAATTATTTAATATTTAAATATTTGAAGTAGTTAATGTTTGTTCAATGTACCCAAAATTGATTATAACTAACCCGTGCAGGTTCAAAGTACGTATACTATGTTTGTTACGCATTCATAAGAAACTCTTCCAATAGACAAAATCGACATAAAATCAGTAATATGTAATCAGTAAATCAGTAATATGTGGTTGTTGTGCTATATCTTAGTTTAGAAGGTCTATATGGTTGACACATGGTTAAGAAAGTCCTCGGGGACCCAGAAATTTCTGTGTCAGTGCACCCCGTGATCATTTGATTTTTCAGAAAAATAGAAGACAAAATCAAAAATCAAATATCAAGTTCTGAGAAGTCAGATGAAAACACTACACGAATTTCCCAAATAAAAGAAAGATCAAACATCAAAAGCTTGTTTTTTGATTTTTGACAATGTAACAAGGATAAAAAATTAAATGTCAAACGCTTGTTTTTTGATTTTTGACAATGTAACAAATATCAAATATCAAACGCTTGTTTTTTGATTTTTGTTTTTGTCACATAGTTCATAATATCCACAATACGGCTGCAAACTTCCGGCAGAGCCGGTAAAAACCGGTTATTTCCAGATGGATCAAGTGTTAAGCTGAGGTGGTGATTCCTTTTGGAGACAACTTTGAACCGTTATTACTGATTCATTACTTTGAATTGGAACGTCATCCATTTACTTAAAGGAGATTAAAACTAAGCTACGGTATCCGCAGAGTATATTTAAACGTAGAATTAAAGCGTAGCTACGACAGTACCTACGGTATGTTTTGCTTGACTTTTTCTGTATCCTAACTTTTTGCATTTGCAGAATGAAATGAAATTCAAAGCTTGCAGCTAGGACCCTTTTTTGTGATAAAAACTAGTCAGCTCAGAAACTTAACGACACGAAGCTACGCTTAGAAACAGAGCTACGGATACCGTAGATACACCGTGGGACAACAAGTAGGTACGTTTAGTAAATGGATGAGGCTTCTTAAGAAGCCACTCTTATCTCAAAATGTAGCTTAACATTTTCTGTTTTTTAATGAATACAATGAAACTAATTTTGGTTTTTAAAAAATGTTTTAACGGATTTCTGAATAAGTGCTATTTTTCAGATTTTTGCAGACAGAACTAAATTTTTTCGAGCGACATGAACTACATCATTCTACACATTTTAGCTAAGTTCTCCGCAACGAAGAGGAATTCCACAAAAATTAAAAAAGGACTCCAACTATTTGATAGAGGTCCAAAATTCCTGAAAAATTGCACTTATTCAGAAATCCGTTAAAACATTTTTAAAATACAATACAACCCAGAAATTTAATCCTTTAAATCGGTTTAATTAGCCAGACTAAATGTTAGCTCATTTAATCCAAGGCGCTGTTTCTTTAATGTGGATTAATTTTACGTAATCCAATCCGCTTATTCTTTAAAGAAATAGGGCCAAAGTAAAGCGAATAGGGGAATAAAAATAAGGCGTCCAATCAACATACGATCATCAGACGGGCCCTCATCCACAGATGCCTGCCTTCCGTCCACTGTCTGACCCTGCTCAGCCAATTCCTGCAATTCCTAAAAATTAGAAACTTTACAACAACAAAACAAACACAATATTTTATTATTCATTCATTAATCTCATTAGTATCCATCCATTCATAAAAAACAAACATTTTTACCTTTTTTGACTAAAAAACTTTAGCCCAATTTTAAATTGGCCCATACAATCGAACAACTAACTTGTTTTTCTCGCTGTGCCCGATCGATGTTATGAATGCCGACCAGCAGACTGTAATCCATAATTTTGAAACTTTCAAGCACCTACAAAAAACAGAATAATTGAAAGGCAGTAAACAAGTTTGCAAAATATTTCAAATACACAGCATCGAGGCACAGCAAATGGAAATCGTCTGAAAAAGCATCATGCAAAGTTAAAAAAATTTAGTAAAATAAAGTACCAAACAATCCCGACTGATCGTTTTCATCAACGCATCATAGGTATTGCTTTCCAGGTAGATTCCCTCCGGGTGATCCTCCACAAAGTCCAGGTCCTTCAGAGTGGGCGAGTTTCTCAGTCGCTCGCCCTTGGAGGCACGACGTTTATAGGTTGATCCCTTCAGATCATACTTCTGATGCATACGGATGGTGGAGGGCAGTAGATTATTCATCACCAGCAACCGGATATTCTTACCAAGATTCTAAACGCATAATAAAAATATCTGTCATAGGGGAGTCACTAACTATACTAACTAACCATAATTTGCCTATACAGTCCCTAATGACACCGTTGCTTAGAATAATGAAGGCTACACGAAAACTAATGCCCAGACGAAAACAAACAGCAGTAAAAACACACACACACACACACACACACACACACACACACACACACACACACACACACACACACACACACACACACACACACACACACACACACACACACACACACACACACACACACACACACACACACACACACACACACACACACACACACACACACACCCACACACACACACACACACACACACACACACACACACACACACACACACACACACACACACACACACACACACACACACACACACACACACACACACACACACATATATATATATATATATATATATATATATATATATAATATATCATAGGGGTCGCGGCAGCGACCCCTATAATATGTGTGAAAAGTGGCTGGAGACAGTGTTGCGCAGAAGCTGCGCAAAATCCTGCGCAGATTTCATGCGCAAATTGTAGAGCACATCGTGTTTAGTAAATCTGTGAAGTTTCAGCCCCGTATCACTTTACCGTTAAAAAGTTGCGCGGAAATTCAGTAAGATGGAGATAAGAAAGCACCGCAGGCGAGAAAAATTGAGGTAAAAAAGCGCCGCAGGTTCCAAAACGTTGTAAACGTTAATACTTAATAGCGCCGCAGGAAATAAAAATTTTTAAATTCAGTTAGAAAAGCGCCGCAGGCCCGAAAAATTTTGAAAATTTAGTTAGAAAAGCGCCGAAGGCGAGAAAAATTTTAAAAATCGGGATAGAAAAGCGCCGCAGGCGAGAAAAATTTTTAAACTCAGTTAGAAAAGCGCCGCAGGCCCGAAAAATATTGAAAATTCAGTTAGGAAAGCGCCGCATGCCCGAAAAATTTTAAAAATCGGGATAGAAAAGCGCCGCAGGCGAGAAAAATTTTAAAAATCGGGATAGAAAAGCGCCGCAGGCGAGAAAAATTTGAAAAATCGAGATAGAAAAGCGCCGCAGGCGCGAAAAATTTTCATAATTTTTAATTTTATGCACTAAAAATAGCTCAATTTTTGCTTTCTCTCCGATAATTACCGGGGGGGGGGTCGGACAAAAAGGGGGGGGGGGTCGGAACCCCCCAACCCCCCCCAGGGTGCGCCCATGGTTGTATTGTACATAATGTTCGCCGCTTTCACGTGAACTGCAGCGGTGCAACTTTAAAAGCTCAGACCTTCCATACATTGGTTTTCTGGTACGGAGAATCGATTCCCGCAGTCAGTTTTACCGTCAGACTTATCCATCTTGCTGGGCTGATTCCACTTTGCCGTCGGGAGGGTCAAGTCGGAAAGCGCTTCCTGGAGGTCCATGGTAAGCTCTACCAGACCTGTCAAAACTTTGTCTATAGGGGTTTTCTGGTGTGCCCAGCTCATTCCCGGTATCCGTTTTGCAGTCCGATGTGCCTATATTGCTGGGCTGGTTCCAGTTTGCCGTTTGAAGGGTCAAGTGGTCGAAAATAAAATTTTTCAAAAGTGGTCAAATTTGGTATCAAATGAAAGCCCTAAGTGGGCTGAGCAACTTTTGTCATGGAACTGCGTACCCAAAGTGGCTGTAGAGTGCTGTGGTGGGGTGGGGTGGGGACTTATATGCGATTTTGGGGCAAAAATAAAATTTTTCAAAAGTGGTCAAATTTGGTATCAAATGAAAGCCCTGAGTGAGATGAGCAAGTTTTGTCATAGAACTGCATACCCAAAGTGGCTGTAGAGTGCTGTGGAGGGGTGGGGTGGGGACTTAGGCGATTTTGGGTCAAAAATAAAATTTTTCAAAAGTGGTCAAATTTGTGTCAAATGAAAGTCCTATGCGAACGAAACAACTTTTGTCATGGAGCCACCCACCCAAACTTGCTGTGCCAAATAACGTCCCGTGCCTATGAAACTTTTGTCTTTACTTCTTCAACCGAAATGTAACGGATATAATTAATATAGACACAGCCAACACACACACATATCCTCTTTTGTGCGGAGCATATTTGTTACTTGTATATACATATATACAGCAAAAAAGGCGTTGACAGAAGCCGAACTTACTCCACTAGAAAAGGGTCGACATACGGCTAACTGCAATTGATACGGGCATCGATAAACCAATAATGACATCTTCCTTCAACACAGACAACCTGGACAGAGATTGAGCCGCAATATCACATGCTACCGATATTTGTTAATAAAGCGAAACTGTGCAACAATACTATAATTTCCAAACCTAAACACAAGTAGATAAGCTTTCGACTAATATAAATAAGATTTGGGGGATTGATTGTTTGCAAAAAGAGCCAAAAACTGGTTCTTTTCGGTGTATGATTGCATAGGAGGAAAGCCAAGCGTTACGAAAAATATCTGGATTAAGGCTAAAAATGGACAATTTTATGTTAAAAATTTCCGGCGAATCAAAAAATCTTTGAACATCTGCCAATTTCTGGCAAAATTTTGGTATCTAACACCCGGAGAGGCGGGTTTCAGCGGAAGATCGGTTTCGGGGGCCCCCACTATCATTCTGCAAAAACATTCTATATATACATCTTAGTCAGGGGGGGGGGGGTAAAAACAAGGATTTCGAAATGTTATTACGGACTCTTGTTATTACTCATTCCAGACTGTAGCTCGCCAGCCGGTTTATATACCAGCATGTAGGGCTTGACCTGTACTTAGTATACCACCTCTAAAATCAGCATTCGGTTGTACTGCAAGTGGGCCAGCCTCAGACCATCTTTTCCCCCACAAGTGGGGAGGAAAAGATGGGGGGTGGGAAAAGATTTCGTTGCGATTACCAATTTCGTTCCTTTATCACCATAACAGTACGTAAATACCATTTAAAGGCATAAAACGCAATATCTACTGCTAAAAGCTCGTTGCTAGCAGCCAGGCTTAATATTATCCATCAGACAAGCCAAACTTAGTAATGGACCAACATTGCTAGGAAATTAAGATTATTTGTCCACAAAATCTTGTTTTCTCCTAAAATATATTTAATTGTCTTCTGTGTTAACTTGCAATGACAAAAAACCTTTTGCAATATTAACCTCCAAGAAATTGACTGTTTTACTTGAAGGTTGGAAAAATCTGACAAAAGTGTAAGGGATAGTCTTATCCACACTTATGAAACTGTCTTGAATGCCCTCATTTCATAATAACACAAAATGTTGTTTATGGGCCCTAATTTTCTTGTTATCCGCATGATTTGCCCCCTAGGAATATTTGCCATCATATTCCTCCACATGTGCAGGTCATATGGCATTTTTCGGCAGCAGAAGGTCTATTGAGTGGTAGAATAGTTAAAATGAGAAAGCAATTAGTTGTTATTTTTGCTTAAATCAAAAAATCGCAACTGCGGAGAAAAGGCACACCGTTGTTCCCCCCCCCCCCTCTAAAGGGAAAAGCATGGAGTGAAAAGACGGTCACTATTTCTCAACCGTGCGACCTACATCCACAAACCCTTCATGCACAAAAGAACTCCAGTATATATAATTTGGCATAATCTCATAAAATTGAAAAATCCTTATTTTTTAGGGTCATTTTTGGGTGTCAACTTCGGACCCCTGCCACACGAACGCTCAATCGACAGGAATGGTTATTTGTGTTATGATCTTAAGACTCGAACTTTCATTTGCACTAGATTTTGTATCTCTATCATCATGTGCCAGTCGAGCAAAGTGAGTCTTTTTCCCCCACTTTGCCAGTGATGGCTTCCCCGTCTCCTCTGACTATACCTGCATATCAGAGTATCTGACACAGGTTGAAGAGATCGAAAATTCACAGAGATCGAGACCAGGATATAGACAGGACATGTTAAATTTCACATTGTTGCAAAAAAATGTCGACAACTAGAAAAATTTGGAAAAACCGCTCAGCTGAATTGCTTAAAGTTATCTCACGTAGTTGGTATATATTACATGTGTTTGTATAATAAACATTTGGGACCAAAAGAGTTGATGAAATCCCGAAATATGGAAAATCCCAAACAAAAAAACCTTGATGAAATGTAAGTTTGTTTTTTCACTCTGAAATTTCAAACAACATCGGTAAATTTCGATTTCCCAGATTTATACAGGCCTACTGTAGATTAGATACGATTAAGTGTATATTAACAAGTCCCTTCCCCAGTAAAGTGAACACAGAATACGAATTCGAATATATTAAAAATTTGGGATTAATTTCCTTGCACAGGTCCACGTTGCACAGAAACAATTTTTGGTTGTGTAATTGGCAATTGCTTACTCAATAAAATCTTGGAAAAGAAGCTACATTCATAACAGTTGTGTACTTTTATTGAGAAAAGAACAAAAGGCTTCGTGCGAGACTAACTTTACTACACCTTGTTACCATTAAATAGCAAAATCGTAGCGTTTATGACATTCACGCTAAGACTAACCAGAGTTGGCTACGGGTCCAAAATTTCGGACCAGGCCCGGACCCGCTACGTCAGGCCCGGGCCCGTCCAGACCCAGATCCGGTTCCCGGATGTTAAAACAACGTCACCCTTTGGGCATCAACAATAAATGAAACCATTTTTTTTAATTTCACTATTAAACTACTACTTAAGTACAAAATATTTCTATACTATACCTAAATTAAATAGTAAACCCCAGATTAAATTTTTATTCCGGCTAGAGCCGGAATACCTATTATGGGATTTTAGTATCTTTAGCGTGTATTTTTGTTACAGTTGCTGAAAATCAATCCCCTATCTTCAACACAGGCCTAGCTATGCACTATTTTTTAAAACGCAATATGCAAATTAGGACGACTATTGAGTATTTAACCTGCAGATTTGCTTGAAGTGTTGCAGTTGTCAACTGTCAACAATTGCAAAGATTGCATGTTTTTGGTCACCAGTACTGCTAGGAAGTAGTACACTGGTGGGAAATTAGGGAAAAGTATAACTCGGATGGAACAGTCAAGACAATGTTTCATGCTCTGCTTGTTCATAAAAGAAGAGCTTGATAGATGGCCACCCTTCACTGGATAGGAATACTCTGACCAATATACGAGAATGCTTTCTGATTTTGAGGGCTCGGCCTCCTTTCATTGGAAGCTAACTTTTGCGAAAAACCCTCATCTTTTGGAAGAGGATATACAATGCTCCTATCAGTTTGTACTACAATGACCTCTTTCCTCTGATATAAACATTTATCATAACAAGAATAAAAATGCTCCGAAGGAGCATGAAAAATGCAATATGGGTGACACTGGGTTTTAAGCGGACAGAGGACTAGGTTTTAAAACGTTAATATGGGAGGGGCAGGTTGTAAATACCAGGAGGACTAGGTTAAAAGCGCACTAATATGGACCAGCTTCGCTGAACAACCCATATTCGCGGAAATTGCCCGGACTGATGCTAGTGGCAGTTCTTCAGTAACAGTTTACCAATTTGTGAACATAGCTCTGCGTCTGCAACAGTTGTATTCGTAAAACTTAATTATTACATAATTAATACAACTTACAACCCAACTTAATTTAATTAATTTAATTAATGCATATAATCCAACACTTAATACCACATATGCAGTAAAAATTGGTGTCACAAATCCCGCTCTGGCAGTTCAGTGTAAAGCGCTTGAAGTATATAAAGCATAATATTTCAAAATCAGCAAGCTCGCCTGGAAAACTGACGAATTTAGAACTTAAGACAATAATGGTCAAATGCGGAGTGGAGCATGCGTACCCGCGAATATGGGTTGTTCAGCGAAGCTGGTCCATATTAGTGCTCTTTTAACCTAGTCCTCCTGGTATTTACAACCTGCCCCTCCCATATTAACGTTTTAAAACCTAGTCCTCTGTCCGCTCAAAACCCAGTGTCACCCATATTGCATTTTTCATAAGCAAAATGCTAAAGCTTTATGAAAGAAACTTTAAAAATTCCCCCCATATTTACGTAACAGTCAACCAAGCCATAGAACAAAGAAACTTGAAAAGTACCAATTTCTCCATTTTTCTTGATTTTGGCAGAAAAACCCTCATCTACTACAAATACGAATATTTTAGAAAGTTGCAGAAAGTTATCTGTAGTTTGTTATAAGCCATGCTGTACTTCCGCAGCACTCTACTGCAGCGCAACCAGACGCAAGCGTCACTGCCAAAGTAGTAGACTTATTTGGCATGATTTGTAAAGCTATTCTGCACGTGTCTGCACAATTTCAGACGATTGCAACTTTTGTGTAGCTCGTTATAGGCCGTGCTGTACTTCCGCAGCACTCTACTGCAGCGCAACTAGACGCAAACGTCACTGCCAAGAAAGGAGACTTATACAGCATCATTTCCAATGCTATTCTGCACGTGTCTGCAGAATTCCAGACGATTGCAACTTTTGTGTAGCTAGTTACGCGTTATTCTATCAAAAAAGGAAATTACATAGATATGAATAACTTTTTGGGAAGTTTAGACTGGACCTGCCTTTTTGCTAATGATGTGACAGTTTCTGATATGTGGTTAACCTTTATGAATGTACTTGACTATGCGATGTATATGTACATACCTAAGGTTGCCTGTCGTGATAGTAGACGAAATGTGTGGTCTCAAAGTACAGCAAGGGCTTATACGAAAAAAAGGTGTTTGTGGCGTCGGTACAGACAAACCCGAACAGCCGCACTTCTAGCAAGATATAAGCAGGCGGCTAAAGCGGCAAAGAAAGCTAACGATGAAATTGAAAGTCGTGAAAGGAAAATTCTCAATGCCTCAAATCAGCGCAGTTTTTTCAATTATGTAAATTCTAAACTAAGTTCCAAAGGTACAATTCCAGTTCTTTGTAGGAATACTACTTTGTGTACCTCAAAACATGAAAAAGCCGATGTTTTACAGGACCATTTTTTGTCTGTTTTTACAAATGATGATAATAATCTACCGCAGTTTGAGGTTAGAACCCAACATTCCATGACAGAGATTGATATATCGCAAGAAAAAGCTTATAATTTACTAAAATCATTGCCGTCTAAATTATCGACAGGCCCGGATAACGTCTCATGCTATTTCTTGAAAAGGATTGCTTCATCCGTCGCCGAACCATTAACACTTATTTTTCAAACGTCTGTTCAGACCGGCCAGCTGCCTACTGATTGGCTGAGTGCGCTGGTAGTGCCAATTTATAAAAAAGGCTAAATTTCAGACCCTTCAAATTACCGTCCAATCAGTCTAACCTCTGTTGTTTGTAAGGTTTTAGAACGAATTATTAAGGATGAAATAGCTCATTTTCTTAAACAGCATGGCCTTCTTACTCGCAGTCAACATGGATTTCTTAGTAATAGGTCTACACTGACAAATCTCTTAGAAAGCTCCAGGGCTTGGTTTATAGCAAAAAATGAAAGAAAATCTGTTCATTCTGTTTATATAGATTTTGCAAAAGCTTTCGACACTGTTTCACATCAGAAATTAATCTATAAGCTGGAAAAATATGGAATAAGTGGCAATGTCTTAAAATGGATAACCGCGTTTCTGACAGGAAGAAGCCAGAGGGTTAAGGTTGGAGATTACCTCTCCTATGCTGGCAGGGTAACGAGTGGTGTACCTCAGGGATCTGTCCTTGGACCTCTTTTGTTTTTGCTTTATATTAATGACTTACCAGACTGTATAAGAAATGGAGAAATTTCACTCTTTGCGGACGATGCAAAAATTTTCTATGTTTTGGATAGGTCTACTCAGTTCAGTGTTGGTTTGCAAGAAGACTTAGATAGGCTGTATGAGTGGTCCAGACTATGGCAGCTAAATATTGCTCTTAATAAATGTTTTGTTTTTGTCTGTGGAACCGTGAATAATGTATTGCCTACTTACGTGTTAGGTGATGTGGCGCTTGACTGTTCTTTAAAGGCAAAAGATTAGGGGTCTGGATGACCTCAAACTTAAAAGTCAGTTTGCAGTGTACTGAAATTTCCAAAAAAGCAATGCGGGTATCTGCGTGTATTTTTCGAGCCTTTAAGACCAGAAAAACAGACTTTCTCCTGCGGATGTTTAAAACATATGTTAGACCAATTGTTGAATATGCTAGTGTTATATGGTCGCCATATTTACTTCAAGATATTGATGCAATTGAAAGGGTTCAACGTTCTTACACCAAAAGAATACCTGAAATAACAAATTGACTTATACAGAAACATTGCAGTTTTAGGTCTTAAAAGTCTGGAATATAGAAGATTATGTTTTGACTTAAAACTGGCTTATCAAATTGTTTCAGGAACAATCGAGTTTGAAAATTATTTCGACTATGATAATGTTAGTTCGTTAGTCATCGCTACCATATTCTGAAACTTGTTGAGCCTAGAACCACTTTAGACGTACTACAGAATTCTTATTTTTTCAGAATTCCTAAAGTATGGAACGCGTTACCTGAACATGTAGTAACTCAGGATAGTCTGCACAATTTTACTGTAGAGTTGGATAAAATATGTCTAGATGCTTTTCTTAAAGGGCGGGGGGTTAGGTGACCACCGTGTCCTCTCCCACCGTATACGTACTCATTACGTTTGCTTTACCTTTGCTACTGTTTCTGTATCAGTATTATGCCATAATCATGTGCTGGAGGAATGCCGGATCTTGTAGGATGTTATTGTAACGTAACTCGCCGTAGTATTGTAAAGCCGGCGCTTTTGAGTATTAAAACTCTTCTTCTTCTTCTTCTTCTTCTTAGTTATAGGCCGTGCTGTACTTCCGCAGCACTCTACTGCAGCGCAACAAGACGCAAACGTCACTGCCAAGAAAGGAGACTTATACGGCATCATTTCCAATGCAATTCTGCACGTGTCTGCAGAATTTCAGACGATTGCAACTTTTGTGTAGCTAGTCATAGGCCGTGCTGTACTTCCGCAGCACTCTACTGCAGCGCAACTAGACGCAAACGTCACTGCCAAGAAAGGAGACTTATACGGCATCATTTCCAATGCTATTCTGCACGTGTCTGCAGAATTTCAGACGATTGCAACTTTTGTGTAGCTAGTTATAGGCCGTGCTGTACTTCCGCAGCACTCTACTGCAGCGCAACTAGACGCAAACGTCACTGCCAAGAAAGGAGACTTATACGGCATCATTTCCAATGCTATTCTGAACGTGTCTGCAGAATTCCAGACGATTGCAACTTTTGTGTAGCTAGTTACGCGTTATTCTATCAAAAAAGGAAATTACATAGATATGAATAACTTTTTGGGAAGTTTAGACTGGACCTGCCTTTTTGCTAATGATGTGACAGTTTCTGATATGTGGTTAACCTTTATGAATGTACTTGACTATGCAATGTATATGTACATACCTAAGGTTGCCTGTCGTGATAGTAGACGAAATGTGCGGTCTCAAAGTACAGCAAGGGCTTATACGAAAAAAAGGTGTTTGTGGCGTCGGTACAGACAAACCCGAACAGCCGCACTTCTAGCAAGATATAAGCAGGCGGCTAAAGCGGCAAAGAAAGCTAACGATGAAATTGAAAGTCGTGAAAGGAAAATTCTCAATGCCTCAAATCAGCGCAGTTTTTTCAATTATGTAAATTCTAAACTAAGTTCCAAAGGTACAATTCCAGTTCTTTGTAGGAATACTACTTTGTGTACCTCAAAACATGAAAAAGCCGATGTTTTACAGGACCATTTTTTGTCTGTTTTTACAAATGATGATAATAATCTACCGCAGTTTGAGGTTAGAACCCAACATTCCATGACAGAGATTGATATATCGCGAGAAAAAGCTTATAATTTACTAAAATCATTGCCGTCTAAATTATCGACAGGCCCGGATAACGTCTCATGCTATTTCTTGAAAAGGATTGCTTCATCCGTCGCCGAACCATTAACACTTATTTTTCAAACGTCTGTTCAGACCGGCCAGCTGCCTACTGATTGGCTGAGTGCGCTGGTAGTGCCAATTTATAAAAAAGGCGAAATTTCAGACCCTTCAAATTACCGTCCAATCAGTCTAACCTCTGTTGTTTGTAAGGTTTTAGAACGAATTATTAAGGATGAAATAGCTCATTTTCTTAAACAGCATGGCCTTCTTACTCGCAGTCAACATGGATTTCTTAGTAATAGGTCTACACTGACAAATCTCTTAGAAAGCTCCAGGGCTTGGTTTATAGCAAAAAATGAAAGAAAATCTGTTCATTCTGTTTATATAGATTTCGCAAAAGCTTTCGACACTGTTTCACATCAGAAATTAATCTATAAGCTGGAAAAGTATGGAATAAGTGGCAATGTCTTAAAATGGATAACCGCGTTTCTGACAGGAAGAAGCCAGAGGGTTAAGGTTGGAGATTACCTCTGCTATGCTGGCAGGGTAACGAGTGGTGTACCTCAGGGATCTGTCCTTGGACCTCTTTTGTTTTTGCTTTATATTAATGACTTACCAGACTGTATAAGAAATGGAGAAATTTCACTCTTTGCGGACGATGCAAAAATTTTCTATGTTTTGGATAGGTCTACTCAGTTCAGTGTTGGTTTGCAAGAAGACTTAGATAGGCTGTATGAGTGGTCCAGACTATGGCAGCTAAATATTGCTCTTAATAAATGTTTTGTTTTTGTCTGTGGAACCGTGAATAATGTATTGCCTACTTACGTGTTAGGTGATGTGGCGCTTGACTGTTCTTTAAAGGCAAAAGATCTAGGGGTCTGGATGACCTCAAACTTAAAAGTCAGTTTGCAGTGTACTGAAATTTCCAAAAAAGCAATGCGGGTATCTGCGTGTATTTTTCGAGCCTTTAAGACCAGAAAAACAGACTTTCTCCTGCGGATGTTTAAAACATATGTTAGACCAATTGTTGAATATGCTAGTGTTATATGGTCGCCATATTTACTTCAAGATATTGATGCAATTGAAAGGGTTCAACGTTCTTACACCAAAAGAATACCTGAAATAACAAATTTGACTTATACAGAAACATTGCAGTTTCTAGGTCTTAAAAGTCTGGAATATAGAAGATTATGTTTTGACCTAAAACTAGCTTATCAAATTGTTTCAGGAACAATTGACTTACCGTTTGAAAATTATTTCGACTATGATAACGTATTTAGTCATCGCTACCATATTCTGAAACTTGTTGAGCCTAGAACCACTTTAGACGTGGTACAGAATTCTTATTTTTTCAGAATTCCTAAAGTATGGAACGCGTTACCTGAACATGTAGTAACTCAGGATAGTCTGCACAATTTTACTGTAGAGTTGGATAAAATATGTCTAGATGCTTTTCTTAAAGGGCGGGGGGTTAGGTGACCACCGTGTCCTCTCCCACCGTATACGTACTCATTACGTTTGCTTTACCTTTGCTACTGTTTCTGTATCAGTATTATGCCATAATCATGTGCTGGAGGAACGCCGGATCTTGTAGGATGTTATTGTAACGTAACTCGCCGTAGTATTGTAAAGCCGGCGCTTTTGAGTATTAAAACTCTTCTTCTTCTTCTTCTTCTTCTTAGTTATAGGCCGTGCTGTACTTCCGCAGCACTCTACTGCAGCGCAACAAGACGCAAACGTCACTGCCAAGAAAGGAGACTTATACGGCATCATTTCCAATGCAATTCTGCACGTGTCTGCAGAATTTCAGACGATTGCAACTTTTGTGTAGCTAGTTATAGGCCGTGCTGTACTTCCGCAGCACTCTACTGCAGCGCAACTAGACGCAAACGTCACTGCCAAGAAAGGAGACTTATACGGCATCATTTCCAATGCTATTCTGCACGTGTCTGCAGAATTTCAGACGATTGCAACTTTTGTGTAGCTAGTTATAGGCCGTGCTGTACTTCCGCAGCACTCTACTGCAGCGTAACTAGACGCAAACGTCACTGCCAAGAAAGGAGACTTATACGGCATCATTTCCAATGCTATTCTGCACGTGTCTGCAGAATTTCAGACGATTGCAACTTTTGTGTAGCTAGTTATAGGCCGTGCTGTACTTCCGCAGCACTCTACTGCAGCGCAACTAGACACAAACGTCACTGCCAAAAAGGATACTTATACGGCATGATTTCCAATGCTATTCTGCACGTGCCTGCAGAATTTCAGACGATTGCAAGTTATCTGTAGTTAGTTATAGGCCGTGCTGTACTTCTGCAGCACTCTACTGCAGCGCAACCATGTAGTAACATCGTAATAAGTATACGAAACCTATCTATAATAGTTTGTCATGTCCTAAACTATCTGTATGCCGAATTTCAAATGCCAGTGACAAATGAATAACTTGTTATCGACGGTGCTGTGTTTGGGGCAGCACATACAGCACGGTGGAAGCTAGAGAGTGCGCCAACTAACATAGCTACAGTTCCCCCTTACTACAGACACTATTATCACCAAGTTTCATATGTTTAGCCGTTTACAGTAAGTCTACAGACAGCGTACTATGGTTGCTGCATAACAGTACAGAACGATAGCAGCACCGCACAGCGCTGCGACTATGCTCATCGTTTTCAACGACCCCGATAACCCTTATATGCGTCCCACTATATGGTCCAAAAACAGCATATTTAGGCCTATTTTTGACTATTTTCTTTGGAGTTGGGACTTAGAAATTTTTCCAAAATGGCTATTTGGCCGGACCAACTGGGCCGGCCGCCTGAACGATCCTGGCCAGATATCGAAAATCGCCCTCGTTATGTAGCCCTGTAGCCGTGACACAAAATTGGCCTTTTTTGGCCATCTTAGCGGTCAGGCCACCTTTGGCCGGCCGCACAGGTGGCCGGCCGGGCCGGGCAGCGGAAAATTGTCCAAAAGGTACGTTAACACAAATACTACTCTCAGAAAAACCAAACTTCACCGGCTGAAAATGGCCGCATCGTTCAGTTTGTGAGTTAGACTAAAACGGCTTCCCCAAGCGTGACTTGCACGGAAAAAAAACAAACGGACCTAACTTGTCCGGAAGCGAAAATTTTCAAAGTTGGAAATTTTGACCAAAACTTTTTTGCTATTTGTTGTACTCGTCGTGCTGATTCCAACGATACCAAATTTGTCTAGTTTGGCTGAGTATTTAGCTGGCACGGTGCTCGAACGGGTCTCTAAGGGCCGCGCTGAGCAGAGATGAAACCGGGTCACTATTTACTGACCCGGTGACCCGGTGACCCGGTCGACCCCTGACCCGGTGACCCGGTATTTTTGAAAGGTTTAAGCTTGCAAAAAATTAAAAATTCTTTATTTGGGTGCGATGAGTGTTTTTTTACCATTTTTGATATTTTTGACGACTTAAATATCAAGTTGGGCAAAAGTTTTGCTTTCCCTAAAGTAGGAAAGTGAATACTGAAAGTAAGCCGGAAAAATCAAAACGATTTGCACAATTTTGCACTCAATAATGTGAAGTAAACTAAAAAAGCTTTTTGAATCAAACAAATTGGAACAAAACACTTTGCTAAAGTCATAACATGACATCTAATTCTAATCATAGATAAGGTTTAACATTAGCACTTTTCAGTTTTATCATTATATATTTTAGTAAAATATGTCATTTAGTTGTATGATTAGAAATTCTTTGGAAATATTTTTTCGTATGGCTAGGATTCAGAGAATATGAAATACAATCAATCACAATTGGTTCCTGAAGATATGTAGTAAGCCATTACACTTGCAAAAAATGCACAGTAAAACTCAGAATCTGTAAACCTTGTTTTGCTGAGACTTTCCTTCTTACCGAGATTTCAAACCCACAGTCTGACCCTCTCCCTCCAAAAATTAGCAGCAGCGATAAATCACTTACAGTAGATGGGGCATGGAGAATTTTAGATTTTAAAATAAAGATTTCAGACTCTCAGGGCCCATGCAATAGTTTCCATTTTCTAGTTAAGATTCAACGCAATCATTGTAGTTTCATACCTACTTCTAAGCTTGACAGGACATTACAAATATTATGAGGACACTACTACAGCGACAAGTATTTAAAGAATACAGGATTAAGTTAATAATACTTCTATTGCTAGTTTTTGAGTAATTGTTGAAGTTTTCAGTTGGCAAAAATTGGTAAAACTTTGAAAAATGTCCTATAACAGCAAAAAAATTCTTCCAATCAAAAATACCGGGTCAAGGCCGGGTCAGAGCTTCTGACCCGGTGACCCGGTGACCCGGTCCATATAGTGACCCGAAGTCATACAGTGTCGATTGTTTGTGGTTGAAAAGAAAATTTTCATTGTATCCTGAGATTAGATCCACGGGTGATTTTTTTTGCGAACCCGTGATTTTTTTTGTGAATTCGTTAACAAAAAAAATCACAAAAATTTTTTATTACTCTCGCTACACAAGAGCTATCGGCATGAAATTTGCACCATATATAGAGGGGATCATTACCAGTTGATACATACCAAAATTATTTCGATCGGACTTTATTTGCGAAAATGGCAGCAAAAATTCGATTTTTGATTTTTTTTATTAACCTTGCTATAGTGACCCGAACTGACCCGGTGACCCGGTTTCATCTCTGGCGCTGAGCCTTTTACACCCATATTATAGGGGGAGCGCTATCGCGCCCCCCTATAATTATATATCATATTAGCATCAATTCTTGATATCATAATTGCTAGGAGAAACTTATATTAATGATACGTCAACGTGGAACACTTGATGATAAGGTTGTTGGCTATTGCAAAGAAACAGATTATATAGCTGCTTTGCAGTGAGCGAGCAAAAAGTATATAAAGTGTACTGAAATAAGCTGGATAAAAGATATACTGGAATTACATAATTTCATATTTTCGGGAGATTTGAACTACAACGAGAAGATCGTTAGTATATACATAAAACGCCACATTGTCGGTTCGGTGACTGTTGATTAAACTTCTATATTTAATCAATTGCCTTTCCTTTCCTGTAACCCTAATTTCATTGGTGCCGAAACCCGGGAAGGAAAATCCATTGGCGGACGCTTTATCAAGAATCCGAAGGGTAACTATTCTGCCAAAGCATGACTTTAGCGAAACAGATCTAGTCATTGCGCTCGCGGAAGAAAACGACGACAATTCCTTAAAGGCAATGGGTATGACCAGGGTCGGTGGCTTGTGGTATTTGGAGGATAAGGCGGGAAACCTGCGCTTGTTTGTTCCCAAGCGTTTTCGGCAAGGACTTATCAATGATACCCATGCAGGCCGAGATGGGGCGCATTACAGGTGGTCAGCCATTGATCAGAAGCTACGTGATTGCTATTTTTGGCCGAATATGAGCCAAGAAATAAAGTCTGCTGTGACGGCGTGTCAGGTATGCAAACACAGAAGTCCTGGGAAAAGGGAGATTCCTAATCTGGCTCCGATTCGGGTTGAGCGTCCTGGTGAAGTCTTGGCGATTGACATAACTCATCTACCAAAGAGTCGATCCGGTAGCCGTTGTCTTAGTAGCCATGGATATGTTCAGCAAATTCTGCCAGGCGTACGTCCTCAACGACTTGTCCTCAGAATCGGTGATCAAGGAGCTAAAGAACTACTTCATGGTAGTCGGATATCCAAAAAGGATTTTGTCCGACCAAGGTCGATGCTTCATATCCACAAAGTTTCAGGACTTTTGTTCGAAGTTGGGTATCAGGCAGTCTTGGGCAACTCCCGATCATCCCCAGGGAAATGGCGGGGTAGAGAGACTTATTCGGACGTTGGTTGATATTCTCGCCAAGAAGGCTGCTGACGATCCCCTGTCCTGGGACGAGTACCTAACTGAATCCGTTGCTGCGTACTTGTCTATGCCGCACGGTAGCACGGGGAAAACTCCAAGGGAAGTGGCCTTTACATCGGACCAAGCGTTGCTGCAGGAGGTTGGTCACAAGATGGTATCCGAGCAGCTAGCTAGAAAGAGACATTTCGACGCAAAGGTTGCTCGCCCTCGGCAGCTGGTAAAGGGGGACTATGTCTACGTATACGATCGGTCCAAAAGGAAGGGTCCCTATGGTAAACTTTCAAGTCCGTGGGTGGGTCCCTGGGAAATAGTGGGCTTGGACTCAAATACGGTGACTGTACTTTACGAGGATGGACGGACCAAGACTCACTCCCGTAATAATGCCATCAAGGTTCGTCGCGTGGAAGCGCCACCTCCTGTGGAGGGGGCGATGAAATAAGCTGGATAAAAGATATACTGGAATTACATAATTTCATATTTTCGGGAGATTTGAACTACAACGAGAAGATCGTTAGTATATACATAAAACGCCACATTGTCGGTTCGGTGACTGTTGATTAAACTTCTATATTTAATCAATTGCCTTTCCTTTCCTGTAACCCTAATTTCAGTACCATTACAGCTGTTATCATGTAGTTTGCTACTTGTAGTTTTTACGTGGTCTGCAGAGGAATAATGCCCTTTTGGGGCCTACTTGTTTAGTTTTACAATGTTATATAATTCTTGTAATAATTAGTCTGCAGAATTGGGATATCGGACACATATCGTTTTCAGCAATTGCTGCCTACGTGGGAATTCCGCATTCTCTCTCTTTTAAATTTAGCTAATATTGAACACAGAAGTGAATAATCATTCGCTATAACTTACCTGGAATTGCATTCACCGTCAGAACTTCTTATAAAGGAACAAAGTTTATTGCCCGAATATAGAGAAATGCAGTTTTGCAAAAAAAACATTTGTTCAAAATTATAACCGAAATTTTTGAGCTGAAACAATGAAGACTTGCCAATGTTTAATATGGCCTATCCATGTACTAGATCGGCAACAATTAATGTTTCCAAATCCTTAAATGTATATATCTGAATTTTGGTGTTTATTATTGTCCTTGGAATCAAACCCGGACCCAGACCCGCGGGTCCACAAGTAAGATCCGGACCCGGCCCGGCCCGCGGGTACCCGGACCCAGAGCCAACTCTGAGACTACCCCACTTACCTACGACGAATGTAAAAGAAAGAAATCGTTTTGAAAAAAGAGTAATTAGATTTTAAGTTGTTTCACAAGACCAGGCCTTGAGTACATATTTTATCATTGGACAGCACTGCATACTATTTCAAAGCTACCGCTCTGTGTCTAATAGGCTGTTTTCGTAACGTAACCCTTAATTAGATTTTAGCAAAAACAGATTTTAAATATATATGTTAAAAAGATTTTACGCGAAAACATTTCGGCGCAACAGAAAATGTTAAAAACTTTCAAGCTAATAAGGTTTACGTAGAAACATTTGATGCAATCGGACGTAAATATAGACCGTCGGCCTTTAACCATCGATTTCTCAAAAATACAGAAGCGACCTGTGCTATTAAGGACATATGGGAGAGGGACGTATTTTGGTGCCCCTTTCCAGCCACTACAATCAGTCCGGTGACACTGCTGGTAGTGGTTACTGGGAGAATAAGACTTAGAAAGCGAAAAAAGAATGCGTCAGAGAAATAGGAATTGTAGGAGTACAGAGATCGGTTTTTGAGAAGTTGCCATTCACCGGCGTAGCAAAGAACAGCCAAACACCAATTTGACTTCATATCTGACTAATCCATAATGTTATACCATACTTGTAATGAAGCACAAAATCAAGTGGAGGTGTCACATCTTTACCTTGCAACTAAGTATTCATTAGCAAATCTAAAGTTCCAAA
>JASAND010001211.1:0-28190 GCA_030248195.1 Trissonchulus latispiculum
AGTTCTATAGTATAAAGATCGCCCTAACTTGCACTTATACTACATATAATATACGTATGTCTCTCAATCTGCTACCCTGAGTTCTCCGTGGCGGAAGTTTTCCTACCCCTCTTTGACGGTAGTTTTTACCTACCCCGCTCCCGACTATACACTCTCAAACATAACAAAAACCTTTGTAAATGCCAGGCCAGTCTACCAGGTAAGGTCCAGCTTCTTCCGGATCAGAAATTACGTCCAGTTTCGCCAATGTTATCAAAGAAGGCAAGGTCCGCGTCATCACCAGAGGCGTACGGTCCTCGAGATGAAACGCAAGATAAACTGCGCTACAAAACAAACGTTGTAACGAATTAGCAGCAACCCGGTTTGAAAGTGTGGCAAAGCGAAGCAAGCTACCAACCATACTTTGTGATTGATTATTGACATGAGCTAAAAAGGAATCAAGAAGTTGATAGAAGCATAGGTGGCTGGGCAAAAATCTGAGGGGGTTCCCGACGGAGGGTGGGGAGGGAGGGGACCCCCAAATTTTCGATTTTATGCCATTTTTGGCCACTTTTTGGCCAAAAATTTGGGGGGGGGGTAGCAAAAATCCAAAAATTTGTCATTTTGGTGGGGAGGGATCCCCCCCACCCGCAGTTTCCTTTTGGGGGGGTACACCCCAAATTTACCTTTACTTTACTCCCACCAGATTTTTTGACTTACGCTCCCCCAACTTTCGGCTACCCCCCCGAACCCCCCCCCAACGATTTTTGGACCCAAAAAGTTAGCTAATCGTGGCCGAAAAATGGTCATGTTTTGAAAAATTTACCTCCTGAAAAATATTCCTGAAAAATTTGAAAAATTGAAAAAATAAAAACTATTTACCCCCCCCCCCGCGACCCTAAGCATAGGTGTATATACCTTGAGAAAACGGGGGGGGCGGGGGTAGCCGAAATTAGGGGGGGTGGGGTCAGCCGTTTTGAGGTGGGGTGGGGTCCGGAAAAATCGAATTTGGGGGGGTAAATATTTTTTGTCAAAAATTTAGAAAAAATTTGCTAAAAAAGCGTTATTTCCAACTAAAAAGCAACAATATTTCTTCATTTTTGCTCATTTGCTCGAAAAAACTTGAATTTTTTGCAAAAATTTCGAATTTTTCCAAAAAATTTCGAATTTGTATATACTAATTTTGAGGCAAATTTGGCAAAATGTCTGGCAAATTTGGGTGGGTGGGGTCTGGGATTTAGCCATTTGGGGGTGGGGTCTGCCTCCAAAATTTTGCGGGTGGGGTCAGCACTTTTCCATTTGGGGAGACCTATGACCCTAAGTTCCAGGGAAACTATGCGATGCCCACCCCCCCCCCCTAACACATCTTTGGATAGAAGTACATAGAATCGATACACCCCCCAACCCAGAATGCCGTACCTTGCTTAGAAATGTTTTTGAAGGGATGAAGAAATGACTGCGGAGTGCGGGGCATACGCATAGGTGTAACGGAGATTTGGGTTGGGGTGCTCTCCCCTAACATTTTGGGGGGGGTCCTCTGGAGACACCCCACCCCCCCCATAGTTCCCCTGGAAATTTTGGTTGGGGGGGGGGGGGGGTAAACATCGGAAATTTGGTGGTCGACCCCCGAAATGTGATGGGGAGTACACCCCCGAACCCCCCCCCCCAAAATTCGGACCTCAGAAAATTCAAAAAATGGCCTAAAAACGCATTGCTTGGCTAATGATTGCCAACATGCTTCCCAGTCCAAAATAAGGTCAACATATATTGAAAGTTCGAAAAAATAAGATTTGGCAACTTTTTGGATAACTTTAATAGGATTGCCGCAGAGATCTCGGATATGGCCCAGCATCATAGGTGTGGCTGGCGAAAAAAGTGGAGGTGGGGGTTTGAAAAAAGTAGGGAGGGGTTTGGCAAAAAAGAGGGTGGGGGGTCGAAAATCTATTTGGGGGGAGGGGTAAGAAAATTTTTGAGGGGGGTCGTCGAAAAATCGGTTTTTCCTTAGAAAACTGAAAAATTTTCTTAATTTTCAGCTATTTTTAGCGGTTATTAAGGTAACTAAGCGAATTATAGCAATTTTTCGCTAATTTTCTGAAAATTTTCGTATATATCGTATTTTTATTTTCGTATATATATATATATATATATATAATCGTATTTACAGATGCTAGCTGCTCATGCATTTTCCGTCGACTAGCATTAACCTATCTTTCAGTCTATAGTGGTGAATTTTTATTAGATAATCACCGCATATGGCCCAAAAAACTTTTTCATCTGGCCCGATACTGTTTTTATCACACAGTAATGTCAATAATGTTGCTTATTCAGTGGCCATATTTTGTTTTTTATTCTGAACAAACATTACGACAAAGAATAAATATCCAGCAGACACCTTAGAAGACCTTATGAAAACCGTCAGATGGTCATAGCTGTTAATATGAGTTCTGGAATCCCAATGCCTACCGGAAGGGGTCGTCTTCGTTGTTATTAAATCTCTAGCCATGGGCACAATTGATTGTAAACCAGCATTTTTCTTATTCAAAGTCGAAAAAATTGTGAGTTTTCAGTTCAGTGCTGAAAGCTTGTCTGCTGAGAAACCTGGCACCTCGATCTGAGCATGTGAACCTAGCAAAAGTCGTTATAGTTTACCACCACATGGTATTATTTATTAAGTTTACTCTCTAGATTCGTAATTTTCCTGAGCTTTTCCAACTCGTTTCAATGCTGCTGCTGGTGTTGTTGTTGTTGTTGTTGTTTTTCCTGGATCATCTGGTTAGAAACCAATATGATGGAGCGGGCTCGAGCCGCCCCACACAACGAAGGAAGTCCACTGATACTGGGGCCTCCGTGAGGATCGAGAGGGTTGGGTTGATACCCAGGTGCCTGACCCTGGAGAGAATGTGTTCAGGACAGTCGAGTAGTAGGTGCTGGAAGTCTTGAGATTCATGCCCGCAATCCAGACATCTGGGACTGTCCGCCATTCCAATTCTATGGCGGAACGCTCCAAGGATAGTGCAGTGCACGTTGCTTCGTAACTGGGCCAGCACAGTTCGTTCCTGCTTGGACAAGCCGCTTTCCAGGGAGGGGTTGGGTGCAGATCAGGGTTTTTTCAAAACGGCCAGTGGGCATTTTAGTGGGCAAATTTAGAATTGAGTGGGCAAATTTAGAGATCAGTGGGCAAAATTACAAAATTTTGCTAAGCGATTTTTAACTTTAATTTTAACTTTGCTTTAATTAATAACGTGTTTTATTCCATACCATCGAATTTTCGGTCGTTATCTTTAGTTGTGCCTTAAGGTGGCAGTACCACTACCGGGGGTGGACTTTGAACAGATGCTGTGAACCAAATACTTAATGAATCAGCTTGAAATTTGGCAAATTTGTTCTTTATCATGTTTTGCATCAGATGAGCTGACCTACGACGCTGCGGGGACTGGCTTGCTGTCTACACAATAGGAAATGTATTAAAAGATTTAAATTTAAATATCTCCTTCAATCCTTTATGAAATCATTTGAGATTTTCAGTATATGGTTAGTTTACATACACGCTCAGGCCGTGCTTAATTTTTTCGTAAAAGTGAGTTTTCCGTTTTTTAGCGTGTTTCGAAATTTTGTAAAATTTATATCTTGCCTGATATTGCGTTTTTCCAAAAACCAAGAAAACAGCCTGATGCTATGCTGATGCAAAACATACCTGCAAAATTTGGTCCATTTTGACTGAAGGAGTGACGAGAAAATTAAAAACAAACATTCTGTAATTTTTCATTGTTTGCTTTGGTTTCCGAAATTTCCAATGCTTTCAAGCAGCTGGAAAGTGTTTTCTATTAAATAATGCATAAAAATAACGCAATAGGAACCGTTAAAACCCAATAGATTTAATTTTCGGATATACTGTTCTAACTTTACATTATGTGTGCAAACGGTCAACGTAATTCAGCCGCATTTAAAAACACCTGTAACTTTTGATAGAAACCACGTACAGAAGAGATATGCACATCATTTTAAAGCGCTTTTTGCGCTCTTTCACGTGGTTGAGTCAAATATGTCATATAAGCTTAGATGAAATTTTGATTATTGGCGCATGCGCAAAGCCATGATGGTAGCTAGCCAATTATGCGCTCGCTGACACCAAAACATTGTGCAAAGATAGCCTGCCATCCTAGCTTACTTCTCCTAAAATTTTGTCAAAATTTCTTCATTCATACCAAGATCATGCAGAAAATCCCGCTAGTGGTACTACCACCTTAAGCAATCTTAGTTTTTATACAATACAGGGTTCTTATACATATTAAAACATATTAAAACAACAACAGGGGGTCTGGGGGGCGCACCCCCCCCCCCAGAAGCTGAACCAATTTTTCAAATTTTGATATTTTTGCACATGTTTTGAGTCATAGTTTCGATTTTTTTGCAGCTGCTCTTTTCTATAAATACATTCTATCTTTTTTATAAATGCAAATTTTGCACCATTTCGAGGAGACATACTTAGAAATAGACAATAAGTGAAGTGAAGTAAAGTTAATCAAATTACACAGGAACCGCAGCGGGGGGTCTGGGGGGCGGCAGCCCCCCAGAAAAAAATTGAAGATTTTTTAAATTAGCAATAAAAACCGAATAGAAATGTTCACTTCTTTTACGTCTGTGGTCCAATTTTTTAGTGGGCAAACTGCTGGGCAAATTTAAATTTGAGTGGGCAAACTTTTGGCCGAGTGGGCAAATGCCCCCAATTTTGCCCAAAAAACCGTGGTGCAGATCCGTTGACGTAGGTGCCAAGAGGGTCGGTTCAGGAGCTCCTGTCTGGTTTTTTCTCTGAAATGCCGTTTGATTACGGCCTTGACAGTCGCAAAGTGAACGCAAGCCTCATGCTGCTCCAGATTTCGAGATGCCGCCTTTGCGGCTTCATCAGCTGCCTCGTTTCCGGCTACGCAGACATGGGCAGGGATCCACTAGAAGGACATATGGTAACCCAGGCTGGAAAGTTCCACCAGTTTCCCCCAGATATTGTCCAGCAATGCCGAGCCACCGCAGAGGTTTGCGGTCGACAATTTAGCTATGCTGGATTGGTTCCCCTACATTTCGTATACTGACATTTCGTATATTATTTCGTATACTTACATTTCGTATACACACAATAAAAATTGAAAAATTATTTATAGGTGGTTATTATTATGTACTCTTGGTGGTACGAACTGGTTATATACTTACGTACGCAACTGTTTTCACATTTCATGGCAAAATATTAAATACCAGTATTCGCTCAAATTCTTGAATATTGCATTATTACCTCATTAAACATTGGTTTTGATTAGTGATGCGCGCCGGAGCTCCGTTACCGATACCGGATTCTGCTGAGCCATTAGTCCATATTATAGTGTCGGCCGGCGGGAGGCGATTGAGTGTCTCCTCCACCTGTAGGCGGACAGTTTCCGGAGTATCGTTTCTGGGGTGAGGGTCCTCAGTGTAGAGTAGAAGGTGGCGTTGGCGGCTTTCCAAGGCTGGTGGCTAGGCAGTTTCAGATTTTCTCGTTGGCACACATTCAGACCAGTCCTTTCGCTGGTATTGCTTCCGATCAGACGCCAGGATTTCTGGGATTTCAGCCTCCGATGTATTTGAGCCTCCGCGGAGACCCGCCTGGTTTTATTTTCTGTCAGTCGGAGAGATTTTTCATAGGCACAGGCAGACAATTCCTCTGCTCGCAGTTGCAGCTGTGGCAGGTTTGCTTCGGTTCTGACCAGGTCGGCGGGTGATCCGGCATAGCATCCGGTAATTACCCTTGCCGCCGAGGTTTGGATGGTTTCTAGCTTAGCCACGGTGCTATCCGACGCAGAGGGATACCAGGCAGGCAGAGCATATTCGATGATTGATCTGATGTAGGCAATGTATATCAGGCGGAGGTCATCTTTGGAGGGTCCCTACTACTGCGCTGAGTGTGGCAATTCTTTTCCGGCAGCTGGTTTTCAGATTCTTGACGTGAGGGGAAAATGACAGATTCCCGTCCAGCGTTACCCCCAGGAATGATGGATTCGGATCATAGGGGACTGGACTACCACAAATGGAGAGGCTGGGCTGATGGTTGGCTTGTTTGTTGTGGTTAGAGAAAATGCAGCATTGACATTTATTAACATTTATGACTGCTTCATTTTCTTCGCCCACGCTGAGATGGAGTCCAGGGCTTCCTGAATTTTTGCTTCGGCTGTCATGATGTCTAGATTGGAGCACCATACCGCCACGTCGTCTGCATAGATGCTGCCTTCGACTTCCTCAGGGAGCTGCCGTAGTATGTCATCGATGAATACGAGGAAAAGAAGTGGAGACATGACAGAGCCCTGTGGGACACCTTGATGGAAGATTCTAGGCATGCTGAATGACTGATTCACGCGGACCCGGCCTTTTCTGTGGGTGAGGAAGGACTTGATCCATTTTACCATCAGCTGAGGGACGCCTTTCTGGATTAGCGCCCACAGGATCCTTTTCCTTATAGCCGTGTCAAAGGCTCTTGAAAAGTCAATCATGGCCAAAACTGTCCGTTTGGTGGTTGGGTCGCCTCTGAAATCCATCCACCGCAGACTGAGTGAGCCTGCAGATGTGGTGTTCTGTACATCTCAGCTGGCGGAAGCCAGCATGGACGGGGGTCAGCTTCTGATGATGTTCTAGCCACCACTGAAGTCTGGATTTAACCACATTTTCCAGCACTTTTCCCAGACAGCTTGTCAGGCTAATTGGTCTGTAACTTGTTGTCTCGGCAGCCGATACGCCCCTCTTTAGGATAGGGATGATGTCGGCTACCTTCCAGGGCTGCGGGATTTCTCCTTGCAGCCATGATTGGTTGAAGAGACTGAGTTGAGTAGGTATGATTTTCCAGCTTCCGGCAAGTTGATCACCATTTCGTTAGTGATACCATCCCGTCCAGGGCTTTAGTCAAGTTTCAGGTTGTTCAGTGCTAAGTCCAGTTCCAGCCGTGAGAAACTGGAGCACATCGGGTCTTCTTCGCCGTTCCGAAACCGATTGCTGAGAGACTGTTTCATCTCGATCCGTTTCTTCTTCCTCTGCTCGGTTGGCTTGACGTAGCTTACACTGGCATACGGCTGGACAAAGGCTTTGGCTTTGCCTTTGTCTCCGACTACCAGTCTGCCGGAGCACAGTAGAACAGCGTTTGGTGTTGAGCCGGATTTTCTGTCGTCGACAGCATTGATCACAGACCACACTTTTCTGGGGTCTGTTCTGGCACTGAGGGTCGAGGCAAAGGTTTCCCAACATTCCTTTTTCAGACGCCGAATGGTCGCCACACAGTTCCTCCTCGCATTAATCCAGCGTTCTCTGGCCTCCGGACTGTCCATGGCTGTGGCTCTGGCTTCTCGACGTTTTCCTACTGCTTCTTCCGCTTCGGGGCACCACCACGGTGTCTTCTGTTTTCTTCTACCTCGAGGGATGCTGCATCGTGCAGCGTCCAGGATCTGCCAGTCGGCCTTCCGAAAGCACCACTTCGCAGGCCCCCGCCGGGGAGGAGGGGGGACATCCTCACCGGGACGTTGGCACCGGGTGATGGTCTGAGATCGTGTTGGAAATGAATTCCCACGGGACAGACGGGGCCATTGAAGTATGGCACAGGGTCAGATCTGGGGCATTGGGGCCTTCTCTGTAGTTGGCCCCAAGCCGGGTTGGGGAGTCATCGTTCAGTGTAGTCATGTCAGAGGTGGATAGCCAGTTTACGATTTGGTCCCCGAGGGTGTCAGTCGTAGCAGTGGGTTCCCATCTGGCGGCATGTGCGTTGAAGTCTCCTCCGATTACACAGTTCCGCCCAGATGGCAAAGCTTCCGGGTCGAAGAGTTGCTGCCTCATTTCTTCTCTTTGCCCCTGGATGGGAGGGCCATAGACGTTGAAGACCTGGAGGTCACGGCCAGAGAGGTGAAGGCGAACGGCAGCTGTTTCGGTAGTGTTGTCAGTAATGGCAGTGATACGCCTGTTGATACTGGAAAAGGGTATATTCTCCTTGATGAGAATGCCCACGCCGCCGCCCTTCAAAGGTCCCAGACCTCTGGCCTGGCGTCTTGGCTGCCATAGCGCACTGTAACCTCGTATGGATAGCGATTCCTTCTCCGACAGGTGGGTTTCCTGTACTAGGACTATGTCGGTTTCAGCTTCCTTCAGTTGATGTTCCAGCCGAGCCTCTTTGGTTTTTAACCCTCCGGCATTCCATTGCCAGGTCCTAATGTGACGGCGCCCACCACCCGGCAGGGTTGGGCGGTTCATCCTCGAGGGCCTGGGAGGGGCGGGGATTTGGACAGCTCCCATTAGGGGAGGCACAGAGTTCGATAGGAGGGCAGTCCTGTTCGGCCTGAGCGGCCCAGCCGCAGGGGCGGGGGTTGTGTGCTGCGCCCGCGCAGCTATAGACGGGTTAGCACCAGTTCTGTTTGGTCTGGGTGGGCCGGCGGGGGAGTTGGCCGGTTGGGCGGGGCGGGGAGTGCATATACTACATTTCCATGAATACTGGTCGTATTCTCTGTAGGTTCTGAGGTTGTAGCAAGGTCTGAAGTGCATCCACCCCCGACAGGCGGTGCACACAACACAGTTACTGGGGGCGTTTTTGGAGCAGACGGGACAAGGCCAGGGGTATTAGGGCCAGGGTTTTTCCACGTCACCGGCTATGACCAGGAGTAGTAGGACTAGCAGGTCCCAGTACGCCGGTATCATGTGTTTGTCCGCGTTGTAAAACGTATTATTAATTCATTGTCACTTCAGCTTGGATACGAACTCCTTCTAGCTTGGTGCGACTGTAGCCTCGGTAGCTCAGTTGGCAGAGCGTCGGAGCCTTCATCCGAAAGTCGTGGGTTCGAATCCCACCCGAGGCCCGAATTTTTCGGGTCTCAGGTGCTGAAGTGACAATTTCATTTGTTACATTGCTGGAGCCTGCACCCAAAAACATTACTGGGTGCGCACACTTGGTGGGGGCATACATTGAATCTGTGTAGGGGGCCTCCGGTATAGGAGTGAATCGGCTTCGGGGGCCAGGGAGTTGAGAGCCGTTTGTTGCCCACCATCCGGGGGGATCTGAAGGGGGGATTTCTGCCACGCCACCGCGGCAAGGCACTTCCAGGGCGCAGCGTTTCAATGTTCATCATCATCATCATCATCGTCCTTGTGGCCAGGCGGTTGAGGAAATCATATTGCCGGGCTAGATACGTCCGGTACCCCCAAGGAAACCCCGGACCCCGGAAGGGTTCTTCCATAGACCATCAGAACAGTTCAGGAGCCTCTGCCGGACAGGCTGCTTTTGAGGGCAAGTAAAAATTAGGTGTTCAAGTGTCTCGTCTTCAGTTAGGCAATCAGAGCATAGTGCCGACGGACAGCCGTTGGGGTAAATTTGGTTACGGTATTGGACCAGTAGTAGGCTTTTTCCGGTACGCAGGCGCGACAGGATGATCCTTTGCCCTTTCGAAAGGCCAGATTCCAGCTCAGGTGGAGCGGGACCACGATCTTCGAAAATAGATTTATTTCTTCCGTGCACAAGTTGTTCTCGCCAAGATTTTCCCGATGTTCTTCTCAGAACCGCTGCCGCGGTCGGCACATCAATGGCAACGGCTTCTTGGGGTAGTTAGTTTGCTACCGTCTTTCGCAAGTCTGTCAGCCTGCTGGTTGCCATGGAAGGATTCCACAGTGGCTGGAAACCCAAAAGGCTTCCACTCGGATTTCAGACAGCGCCAGGAGGTCAAGTTGCTCCCAGATTTCCCATTCCAGTTGGATCATCGTTGTCGGTGTACCGCCGAATAAACACTCAATCGCCGATAGTGAGTCGCTGAGAATTTTTATTAACAGGGCAGTCGTTTAGCTTGTGATTTTGACGGAGCCACCTCACGCCATGGGAGATTGCGTATGATTCAGCCCTGTAGCTGGAGCATACCTTTCCAGCTGCGAGTGCCAAATGAGTCCGTCTACCGGTTCTATTGTCGAGTACGTAGATTCCATTCCATTCCATTCTGGATAATGCCTAGACAACGACAGATATCCCTAGCCCCTGACATTGCATCCAATCGCCCTCCAGTCAAGAAGTTGCTCTCCCTGCTTTCAACCTGCATGACTTTCTCCAAACCCAGGCAGATAGAGAAGAGCGACAGAGACAAATTCAGCAAGAAAGAGACGACCGGTTTCAGCGGCAGCTGCAAGAAAGTCAAGGAGCTGCAAACCAAAGACAGCAATACTTTCTCGCCGTCGTGATGGCTCAGTAAGCATTATTAGCACCATTACTAGAGACAAAGACAAACCAAAGTTTAGGAAATGGTTAGGAAACATTTAGGAAGTCAATACTGAAACTTAGGAAATATTAAGTAATTGTAGAAAAATCTGAAATATTAGGTAAGCATTACGTAACATTTTCTGGTTAATGCCTAATTACATTAATGAAATCATTGGGCGTCTGAGCAATTAACAGTACAATGCTTCGCTAGCATAACTAGCTGGTGCCGAACACGAATCACCAATAACCCCTATCCGCCTAGGCTGTCCCAGAACCATCATAAATCTACTACTCACCACAGTTACAACACTTGATTAAAACAGCTTCTGACATATATACTAAGGTAAATTACATAAATACATTCAAAAAATTTTATTTTTATATACACGCTGAAGCATAGCGAAAGATTGTTATACACAAAATATACATTGTAAGAAATTTTTGTATTGATGCACATAAAAGTTAAAATGTTAACGTTTATGAAAAGTTAAAATGTTAATGAAATAATTTGATTTCCAAACAATCCTGTATCCTGATTATTTTAAATGCTTAAACACACATTGCTAGCAGATGCAATGCAAGCACAAGTAAATATCATTTTGTAGTGAACAGTTAAATTACAAATTTCAAATTGTCGTGTTACAAAATAATAAACTAAAGGTTGGTGAAATTGCTCATCACATTACATAAAAACACATTGTGATCGGATAATCCTTAACTCAGAAATAATCTCTAGCTTAAGCTGTAGATTGTATAATCTCGAACTAATTTTGGTTGGTGCAGCAGATAATCTCTAACTCAGAGTTAGAGGTAAGCTACAGCTAATTCCATCTTGAAATCGTAATCAAAGCTTACCCTTATAAGATAATATTGACGTTCGTGCAGACGGGCGATAGAGTATGCCAGCTGTCATACTTTTATGGACTTACTCTTGTTATTATCAAGAGTACATAATACCAAGAGTACATAATAACTAAGAGTGTGGCAAGCGTCAAGCTGTTAGTTATTTGGCTCGTGGGCATGATCTGCACGATAACGGCTGACCCCCCCCCCCCACAAATTAGACCCATCACTTCAAAGAAATTCGCACGCTATGAATACGTTCTAAAGCTCGAAAACACAACTACTCAGTTGGTTCAATGTGCGTCTGTTGCGACAAGCATAGCGTGCGAATTTCATTGAAGTGATGGGCCTAATTTGTGGGGGGGGTCAGCCGTTATCGTGCATATCATGTCCCCAATCCTAATAACTAAGAGCTTGACGCTTGTCACACTCTTAGTTTTTATGTACTCTTGATAATACCAAGAGTACAGTACATAATACATAAGAGTATGACAAGCGCCATACGCTATGTACTATGAATTTTGATTCTGTGCTTTAAATTTTACATAATTTAATTCCTGCTGTTAACAGTTTCGTCTGTACTGAACACTTCTATTACAGCCTTACCATTAATTCCAGTAATTGAGGAGAGGTATATGTTAGGGAGTGCATGAACCATTGTATGAACTTGAGAGTAGCGTAGTGATTCGAATTTTGGTAAAATCCTAAAGCCCGGTTCATACCTATTTTCCTTTTGTCCGTTTGTCCGTTTGTCTGTTTGTCCGAATTTCCGTTTCTCCGTTTGTCCGTTTTGCTGAGCTAACAGATCAGTTCATACCTAACCTTCCGTTTGTCTGTTTGGCCGTTTCCGTTTGTCCGTTTGTCAGCTTGTCTGGTTTGCTTTTCTAAACTGATTCATACTTGTTGCTTACGGACAACCGGAAAAGTAGAGCAGTGTTGAAGTCTAAACGGACATCCCTTACGGACAAACGGACAACCGGACAAGCGGACAAACGGAAAACTATGAATCAACAGCTCAAACGGACAAATGGACAAGCGAACAAGCGGACAAACGAACAAACGGACAAACAAAAAAACGGAAAGGTATGAACCACTATGCGAGCGGACAAACGGACAAACGGACAGAGGTATGAACCGGGCTTAACTCTTCAACGACTACACCAGTTTAGACTTACAAAATGTAGTTAGTTGGTATTTTAAAGCCTTTTATCCTGTATTCAGATGCAGCACACAAGCTGGTGACCCAGATTTATAATCTTTCATATATGCTATGCACAATTAACGCTGTACAATTAACAATTAATGCTATATTAACATAGGGTCGGGTGCTGGGGGGGCTTGTCCCCAAAAAATTTTGACGGGGCTTGTACTTTGAACAAAAATTTTCAGGGGGGCTTGTACCTCAAGAATGAATTGTAAAATTTTTCGAAAAATTAACGCTGATTTTATTAAAAATTTGCAATTTTTTATCAAAATTTGCAAAAAATCTTCAATTTTTGGAAAAAATTTCAAAATTTTGCCCGATTCTTCCCAGAAATTAAACATTTTATCTAAAAAATACCGGCGAAGCCGGAAATGTTTTGAAATTCTACTGTAAAAACTAATTTTTTCCGGCTAATTTGGTTACCCCTTGTTCGCGTCGGCGATAGGGCTTGTGCCTTGTCCGGGTTGGGGGGGCTTGGACCCTCCCCCCACCCCCACCCCCGCGTTAACCTATGGCTATGGAACGTCGTCCAAATTGTAGACGGGATCCCGTCAGAAAACCCTCGGATAAATTTTATCAGAAATCCCGTGCACCTGCATATTTTTCCCGTTCACTTTTTGTGCTGTCAACGTCACTTTCTGTAGCAGGCTTTTAGCTTTCCTACAGTGAGTGCAGTAAAGTATGCATATATGTAGTATATGTTACAGCAGCTATAAACCTGTAACTTAGCAGGCAGCACAATAAGCTTGTGTCACGAAAGCAGAGTAGCAAAAACTTCAAATAAATCCTGTGAATAAACCCGTCGCAGACGGGATAAATGTAACGGGATTTTGTAGTTTTCCCGTTACCTATTTGGACGACGTTCCTATGTACATATGTATATAATCGTGCAATTATGCGTATGTGTTTCTTGCAGCCTACTCTCAAATTCCCTCCCACAATGGTTCATATTATCCCTAACAAATAGTGTAGAGAATACATTCTAAGTTTAGTTTTTAAATTTTGAACTGCAATCACACAGCATAATCTTTGAAATTAGCAGTCAGGAATTATATAAATTATGTAAGATTTAAAACACAATCAAAATTTTCAATTTTCTGAAAAATTCTGAATGATAAAGATTCTGCAAAGCGAAAGTTCTGACATTTTCAAAATTCTGCAAAATGAAAGTTCCGACATTTTTAAGATTCTGCAAAATGAAAGTTCCGTCATTTAAAATTCAGCAAAGTGAAAGCTCCAAAGTTAATCATTCTGCTAAATGAAAGCAATAAAAATTTACCTTCTTTCACTTTGCAGGAATTCTGCAAAATCACATTCTGTGCAATGAAAGCACCCCTTTTCGGTTTACTTTTCTATATTATTATGAAGTGTCGTACACATCTAAGAAAATCAAATATCATGCAAGTGCAAATCAAAAAATATGATACAGCTTTTCAATCCGGCTTCCCTATATATTGAGAAAATTAGCAGCTCCTAAGATTTGATCTACGCAGACACTCATTGAGATTAGTGCTTAAAACATAGTGTGGAATATTGCAAACAATTAAAAACTGGCAGCGCTTTTCCGAAAAGCAGGCAAAGCTGTTTCAAAGACAAAGCTTAAGCCCAAAGTAAGTAAAAGCCGACTGTCAGTATCCAAATTATCCAAGTCCAAATCCAAAACAGGATCTGCAACAGATTTGCCCAGTGTCGATGGCTTACTCGAGGAAGGTAAGTGTCACACAAGCAAAATAAAGAATTAAGGGTACCCAAAGGTACATACATGTCTTGTATTACTGCTCATATATATATATATATATATATATATATATATATATATATATATATATATATATATATATATATATATATATATATATATTAAAGAAAGGGTACCGTTAGTACGCATTAGATTTGACTTTGAAGAAAATTTCAATTCCAATAAAACATACCCTTAATTTTAATATGCGCATATATACATAGTTCTAATCCCGGTTCATAATAATTTTCCGCTCACTCGTTTGTCTGTTTCTCCAAATTCCCGGTGTCCGTTTTGCTAAACTCACAGATCAGTTCATACCTAGCTTTCCGTTTATCAGTTTGCTTTTATGAACTAATTCATATTTCATACTTGTTGCTTACGGACAACCATAACATAAGTTATAGAATCAGCATTCTTAATTTTGTTACCAAATTTACATGTAAAGATACAAACGCACATAGGGCCAGTACTCAGAATTTTAATTTAGGGTGACGCAAATTAGGTGCTGACTGCTGATCAGTAGATAGACTATAATAAAAATTCTTCAGTCCACGTAAGGTCAGGTAGTTTATCTTTTTGCAATCAGCAGATTCCAACGAACAATTTAATTTCATAGCTGACACTTTATAAACAACTTAAGGATTAAACGTTTTAGACACATAAAACCAATTACGGAGACTGCATAAAAATTGCTGGACAGGATTACTTTTGGCACTTTGAGTTCTGTAGCTCTGTATCTGTATTATCATCAAATTTTCGATAAATAATTTTACACAATTGTATACAACTTGAGTAGGCCTGCTCAGAAATGTGAAAATTGTGGGTCATCTCCTGATTTGTGGAGCATGAGACAAGTTTAAACGGCTCAGTGACGCACTTTGGGGGATTACGTAAATTGGGCGTGTTAACTATATACTCAAACGGACAAGTGGAAAGGTATGACCTACAATGTGAGCGGACACTGGACAAACGGAATTCGCCAAGCGGACAGGGTTATGAACCGGGCTTATGTATGCTATTGAAATTGTTTTGGCGTAGAAACTCATGAAGCACTGACTGACTTACCTTCCACACCCACAGGTGTAGTCAACCTTTGAGTTGGTCCTTATACTACACTTGCGTCCGGGCAGTGAACTTTCAGATATATAAGCAAGGGCCGACGGCCTAAGCTAGCGCTAAGTTCACCTCAGTGACAACTTTACCAATTCTCGTCTTTATATTTACCTTAATACTGGTAAATCTCTAATAAAATTTACAGAATTTCGGACACTTCATTGTTGGAACCAAACCAGTAACGACTTGCTAATTTTCTTGCTTCAGGAGGCCTAGCCCATAAAATATACAAAAAAGTAAAGGCAGCAGTAGACGACGAAGAGGAGGACGAAGAAGTTTCGGAAGATGAAGACGAAGAGGAAGGCGACGACGACGAAGAGGAAGAAGAAGAAGACGAAGACGAAGGAGGAGGTGGAGGTGGCGGATGGGGCGGAGGCGCTTCATTTGGTGGCGGAGGCGGTCCAGAAGCGGCTGACTTCAGCGGTGGCGCAGGCGGGGGAGGCGGAGCAGAGGGAGTAAGTCCGGCTCCGCATCGGGCATCCGAGCCAGAAGGTGACGGCGGAGGAAGAGGTGGAGACATGTCGTCCGGTGGAGGACCCGGAGACGGGGGACCATCTCCCGGTGGTGGAGGATTTCCGGAAGCTGGAGGCGGCGGTTCAGTGTCGGGTGGATCAGAAAAGAAGAAAAAGAAACCCAAAAAGAAAGTGGCCAAAAAAGAGAAAAAGGCTAAGGATTCCAAGAAGGATAAGAAATCAAAACAACTGCAAAAAGACAAGAAAGGCAGTGGTAAAGCTAAAGATGGGAAGTCTTCAAAAACAGGCAAAAAGGACAAGTCTTCGAAAGCGGGAAAGAAAGGCAAATCTTCGAAGAACGGAAAGAAAGCTTCCAAATCCAAACTATCTAAAAAATCGGACAGAAAAAAGAAAAGTGCTAAGGCAGGAAAGAAGTCATCGAAATCGGCTAAAAAATCGAAGAAAGGAACAAAAAGGGGAGGACAAAAATCTAAAACAAAACCAAGCGGAAAGAAGACTCGGAAGTCACCTGCTAAATCCAAGAAATCTAATCGTCCAAAGCGGTCCAAGAAGAAGTCAAGATCAAGAAAGAAAAAGGGTGGCAAGAAGAAATAGTAATGACAGAAATAGCACATTATACACACTCTGTTCATATTCGAATAATATTTTTAATCGTTTCCGCAACGTTAGTTTCGGCAGGAGAACTTAGAGAGAGGAGGAGAACGTTAGTTTCGTTAGGTATTCCTCACGAAACCGATCATTAAACACGTCATAAAGATAGGTTTCAATCGACAACAGCCAACAGTTCAACAATAGAAGATTAGATTTCAGTTCGTTTAAGGTGATGATTCCTTCTGGAGACATAAACTTTGAACCATGATTACGCATTCATTACTAGGAATTAAGCAGCCATCTTTATATCAAACGGGGCATAACATTTTTTATCTTTCTAGTGAATACAATGAAACTAACTTTGGATGGATGAACGAAACAACGAAACGAAACTAACGTTTCGAAAAAAGTTTAATAAATTTTTGAAGAAGGGCAACGTTACAGATTGTTTGCAGACTGAAGAAAATTTTATCGAAGACATTGGTTATCCAGGAAACTAAAAAAGGGTCCCGGGTGTTTTTGTGTAAAACTAAGGCATAGGCGTGGCAACGTGGCAACCCTCTAGCTGGCATATTAACACGTTCCCTGCCATGTCGCTCATATAGAGTGACAGTTTCATATTTGTTACGGGCCATGGCACTCATATTGAGTGACACTCTGTTGTTAAATAAAGCAATTTCTCTACATTGGCCGGGACGTTACACAAATAACGACTACGTGTTGGGACACATCTTAAGCTTGCGATTTTTTTTGGTAAAATGGTTGACAAGTCTGGCACTCAATATGAGTGACATGGATGGCCGGCAGCGTTAAGGTAGTGGCCGGGGGATAACACTAAGAGCACCTCAATGGTGGCAGGGTTAAATGCTCCACAATCGCTGGAAAAATTTGGTCGTGTTTATGCAAAAACTACATTTTTTATGATAGCAGCCTACAGGAACGGAATAGCAGCTGGAAGATGATCAGGCCCAAATAATCGGCATTTGTGAGACCTTCAAATTGACGTCCTTAGCTTAACTACACGGAAAATATTGAATTGAATTTATTTGAATTCTGCAGAAATGACCAGTTTTGGAAGCCAAAATAAGAAAATTGGTAATATCTTACCATAGCAAAAAGAAAGTTACCTCAAAAAAAAGAAATGTAGAGCACAACAAGATCTTTCGAATTAACATAATCATAGTTATGCAGCTACTGGCTAAAAGCAGCAGAGGCAAAAATAACTTATTTTGGAAAGTTTCATCCAATTTCGTCTTTATTTGGGCCTTCAATCAACAATACATAATCAAAAGGAATCACCGCCTTAAACGGGATGATGTGAAAAATTCAAACACGCTTATTTAAGGGGGGGGGGTATACCAAATACACTAATGACAAAAAATTTTCCGATTGCGCTCAAACTTTGTCACATATTAGTACCTGGGTTCCTTCAAAATAATTAAAAGTTTCGATGCGTTTTGTTTTTCATAGCGTTCACAGCAGCCTCGCAAAGTTGCTGACCTACGGCTTTTTCGTGTCTGAGTGGTCGAAGTTTTTCCGATTTTTCTCCGGTCTGCTAAGAGCCAACGTCATGAATTTTCTTGTGAACGTAAAGGAAACTTAGGACTATCGTTGGGTATGCGCAACTTCAAAATTGGCTGAGCACACGCTAGTGCTGCAGCCCATTTACCATGCATCCCACCCCCAAATTATGGCAATTGACATATTTCGTTTGAGACCTAATCCGCTGCAAGCATCCGATTGGGCTCAAACTTTGCACACAGAAGTCTCTTAAGACTATAAATATGTGTGGAAAATTTGAAGCGTTTTGACCGAATCAGTAAAAAGTTATACAACATTTTGTTCAATTTTTGCTGTCAGAGGCGCAAAATTGGCTTCCCGCCAAAAATGCCAAATTTTCAAAATCGTCGAATTACTACAAAAAAGCACTCATTCGATAGATCTCATCATTCTAAACAACTTTTCTAATTGCACCAAGTCACGATATAGCTTCTACGATGAGATAAATTCCATCAAAGTTTTGCTACATGCCGATTTTGAGCATTTTTTCACTGTTAGCCACATAATTAAGCAGTCATTAAAAAACCATTACACAACTTGAACCAGCCAAACCTGGCACATATTTGACCTTATATCCTGGCTATATTCTGTAAAAATTTCAGAAGATTTGGAGCACTTTGGTGGATTAGGCTCCAAACGGCGACAGGTCACCTAGTGAAAATTTTACAATTTTTAAAGTTTGCGGCTACAGTACTCCCGAACGAGAAGCTTCTGTGAGCTGCCATTTGGCATGTATATAACCCGTGTCCATGGAAATATGTGTGCAAAGTTTTAGGTCTGTAGCTTTACCCGAAAAAAATTCAGAGCTTCCGAAAGACCAATCTAAATTTTGAAAAAATGAACAAAAATTTTCAGTTTGGGACCCCATGCAGCTCGGATGTCATGGGATATATCAATGCCTCATATTAACTTTTTAACTATGATATGTTACCCACTTGCATGCAAAAAACTAGCGCTATCCGAAGAAGTTGTGCAAACCCCTGGGTATACCCCCCCCTTAAGTGGATATTTTGCAATGTATAGCAACGATAACATTTAATCAAAACAAAATGTATGTACAGAACTTCATCATACATAGCCGTACAAGAAAAGAACCCTAAGAAAAACGTCACCAGTCAGTAATAATTAACTCATCAACGCCCCAGTCTTCGTAGCTGCCGTCTGGAAGATACCGGCGTATGATAATGGGAATCTTTCGGGATTTCAGTTCTTTCCGAGCAATTTCAAGAGGATCAGTTTCCCCTTCTAATTCCACCATCACAGGGGCGCCCATGGAGATTTGAAGGGCCCGTGTGCCCAAAACCCTGGCCCTCTCATACTTCGTCATGTAGGGAGTTGTCATTCGTTCCTGGGCGGGCTGACCAGCACCATCTGCTCCTTGCTCATCCTAAATAAGCAGAAACGTTCCCTCTATGACATATACATGGAGGCATACCAATTTGAAGACATTTCCTACAAGTAACAAAAATGTGCCGCACAAAAGGGGATAATATGTGTGTTGGGCGACTATGCACGTCCTTTAAATTCCGGTTGAGAAAGTAAGGACATAAATCCAACACAGCAAGTGTTGGTGGGTTCTATGGCAAAAGTTGATCAGTTAGCTTCGGGCTTTCATTTGACACTAAATTTTACCGCTGTTGAATTTTTTGACCTAAGATCGCTAAGTCCCTACCTCGCACCACCACAGCACCCCACATCCAATTTGGATACGCAATTCTGTGACAAAAGTTGCTCGGCTCACTCAGGGCTTTCCTTTGATACCAAATTTGGCCACTTTTGAAAAATTCTATTTTTGACCCAAAACCCAAGTCCCCACCTCACCCCACTATAGCAATCTACAGTTTTTAATTTTTTCATTTGCAATCCAAGAATATGGACGGTGTATATAAATTTTTTCACTTCACTGCTTTTTACAAAAACAAAAAAGTAAACATTAATCTGGAATTTCTTTTCATCGAATAAGATTTTAGAAAAAAGGTTCTCATCTTGGACTTGCATACTAATTTTCAGGGCTCAGCCCAGAGCAAAATGCTCTCTAAATGCTTTTTCGAACCGTAAGCGGATTGTGACAAGGATAAACACAATGCTAACTGTTATATAACCTCCTGTTGAAGTTTATATTAACGGACGAATATTTATATTGCAAAACGAACATCGGCGACCTCCCCCCATTCGAGGTTCCCCCCACGTAACCCAAAAAATTGCCAATTGTTACCATTTTTACCCTAAATTTTCGAAAAAGTACCGGATTTTTAACGAAATTTTCACTATTTTAGCGTAAAAAACACCTAAAATTAGTCAATATTTTAGCGATCTTTGGCTTTTTTGCACAAAAAACGTAAAAAATTAGCAAAATTTTTCCAAAAATATGCCCCCCAGTTTTGGTGAGTCACGGGGGGCAACTTCGAGCCACCCCCCATAAAGCCCCCCCATAAATTTTGGCCTAAAAATAAGCCAGGTACTAACATTAACATGTTTAGTAAATGTTAGGTTCTGCTAACCTAAAGATAAGACAGTAGGTATACATGTCAGTATACATATGATAAGACAGCATGTTATGCCGAAGCAAGTACGTCGGTCTGGGGGCGGAGCACCCAGAAAAGTAGAGATTTTTGTGAAATAGAGAGCCACCAGAAATTTTTCTGAGAATTTTGAGCGTCTAATTTTCAGTAACGTTCCTTTTTGTCCCTCGCAACAAGTGCGCACGCACAAGCCCAAAATGTTTTGCTCATTTCAGAAAAAAGTATGTCATTGCGCACTTTTTGAGCAAAAAATCCTGTTGTCAAGTTCAAACCTCAGAAATAAAGTCGAAAAATTATGCTTGAATAAATTCGAATATAATACCTTAACTCTGTTGACTTTAGAAGTATGATAATATTATGTAGAGTTACTTTGATACTCACACCAGTACTATTCTAGTACATTCAAAGGACAAATAAATTAGAAGCGAAGTCGCGAAATTTTTGCTTCAAGTTTGTTTTCCTTTCGTCGGGTTTATTTTAACTATTTCCGATTCCTGACGGAGCAAGCGGCCGCATTCCCCCTGGCTGCGCCCCTAATATATATAATATAACATTGAATGAACATATATACTGGCTTACTTCTAGGCCAAAATTTATGGGGGGGGGGCTCGCCGAAGCCCCCCCATCGATGGTGGGGGGGGGCTCACCGAAAATGGGGGCATATTTTTTGACAAATTTTTAGGTTTTTTGCGTAAAAAATGCTAAAAATCGCTAAAAAACAACTAATTTTGGGTTTTTTAAGTTAAAATAGTGGAAATTTAGGTGAAAATCCGGCGAAGCCGGAAAATTTTTTGAAAATTTTGGCTTAAAATGGTAAAAAATGGCAATTTTGGGGTTATGGGGGGGAGGTCGCCGAATGGGGGGGGAGCCATGCCCCCCAGCAGCCCCCCAACAATGACCCCATCCCCCCCCCAGTAGAAGTAAGCCAGTATAGTCAAGCGGGAAAAAAAACCCACTTTTTTTTCTTGGACCAGAACTTTCGACTGGTTTGGGTTAGCACGACTTTGATACTATATTTAATTAGGGTTTGCCCTAAGCTTTCGAATGAGGTATAGTTTGTCTCCCTAGACCCTGCCGTTATGGAGAAATTAAAGTTTTCCGTGTCGGGAAAAAACCCAATGCGGGAAAAAAAACCCATCGGCGGGAAAAAAAACCCACCCGGATTTTTTGCTGGAAGCGTGCCAGAACAATTTTGACGGTGCCATTCGAAAGAGCGGGTTGTTTTTAGTAGGTCTACATCGAAAAATACCAACATTTTTGAAAATTTTCAGAAAAAATTGAATTTTGAAAATTTTGTATGTTTAACACGTAAACATAGGCAAATTTTGGAAATTTTTAAAAATTGTTTATTTTTGGCAGTTTAAGCATCCTATCGTGTAGAAAACGTGTTTTTCCTGTATTTAGAGCCAAACTAGACCCATTTTAAGGCAAAAATAAGCATTTTTGGCCAAAATTGAAATTTTGGCTTGAAATGGCACCATGTCCAATTTAGACCCCCTGGACCACCCATAACAGAATGAACCCGGGTAAAACCTATACCAATTTAATCTATAGGCTCTATTAAACAAATGTATGTATTAGTTTGACCTTTCCTGTTAACGATTAGAAAAATATTCAATTTTGAAAATTGGGTTTTTTTCCCGCCGATGGGTTTTTTTCCCGCCAACTCTAGGTCACCCCCAGGTCGCACCGGAGGGGTTAGAGCAGTGTGGCATATATCATCATGAAGCCCAACAGATGGCCTACACATACATACTATCCGCTTTGGTCTAGGTCTTTCCAGTAGTTCAGGGTGGCCAGCCAAAGTTTGCCAAATTTCGGCACTTGGACGGACCAAAATTTTCGAAAATTTCAAAGTCCCAAAAAATTTGCAGGGAAGCAGTGGGAACAACAATAATGCAGCCTCTAGGGTTATTTTTGACGCTCTTCAAGATAGGCTATTAAAATCCTATATAGCTCATACCGGTAAGCCCACACTGGAGGTGGGTTTTTTCCCGCATATTGAAATGGGTTTTTTCCCGCTTGACTATATATAGGGACACCACAAATTCAAATCAAATCAGGAAACTATTTATATGAAGAATCAAAAGGATCAATCAACCTGTGTCAAGACATCTATGGGTTCCCTGTCCTCATCTTCCTGTTCAAGCTCCAGATCTTCCAGTGGCTCTTCTGGTTCATCAAAATCGTCTCCACCAAAATCATCGCCTGGCTCAAAGTCATCATCTGCCATTGCGCAATAGATTAAATGGGCGTTTTAATGTAGCAAATACTGGAAAAAGACACTACCTAAATAACGATACGCATCTATACATTGTCTGAATAAGCTTAGATTGTTAAATGCTATCAGGGTTGTTACGATGTGACATTGAGAAATAGCTAAATGGAGAGAAAATTCAAACCCACCCTAATACAGGAAGGCCTTTGGTGGAGGGGCACCCCAAGCTATTATTAGGTATTTTTTCCGGGGAAGGGGTAGCTTCCCTGGGAGGAGGAGATTTTTTACAAAAAGAGCCAACATTATATAGTATTTTTCTGACACTTTTAGCATGGTGAAACAAAAAAGTTCTCAAAATGCAGGGACTTAGATGAAAAATTTTTTTACGAAATTTACGAAACAATCTCCGGCGACGTCGGAAAATCTCTGAACACATTCCTATTTTTGCAATAATTTGGGTACCCAAAAAACCTCAGAGGGGAAGGTTAAATTCTGCGTCCCTTACCAACATCCCAGCCCCTCCTCCTACTTTTGGTCTCCACACAACATGCACAAGAGGGGCGTTACCGTATTAAGAAAGTTGCCTGTTTATGTGCAAAACTTTATGAAACTTGTCATTTTGATGCTTACACTTTTAATGGCACAAGAGACACGACATCTGAAAAAGCTATATATATACCTAGATAGCAAAACAAAACTAAAATAGCAACCGGAAAGCGAAGCCGGAAATTTTTAGAAATTTTATTGTAAAAACTAATTTTTTCCGGCTATTTTTGGTTACCCCTTGGCCATTTTTTCGTTACCCCTTATTCCCGACGGCGATAGGGCTGGCTTGTCCGGGTTGGGGGGGGGGGTTGGACCGCCCCCACCCAGACCCCCCGCGTTAACCTAAGGACTTTATGTATGAAAAATTTCAGATTCTTTGGACCACCCAAGCGAAATTTGGACCATAGGTGTTGTGTACCTTGAGGAAAAATGAAGACAGGGGTAGTCGAAATCTGGGCTTATTCTAGGGATTGTTTCCTGGGGGGGGCTCCTTGGGGGCCCCCAAAAGTCCGAGGGGCAAGGAATTTTGGGGGGGGGGCGAAAATTTTTCGAAAAATATGCTAAAAATAGCGCTATTTTTCTTTTCACATACTATAAAAGTTGATTTTTATTGCAAAAATAAGCAGATTTAGTGTTGAAAAGGGCAAAGATTGACTAAAAATCTCCGGCGAAGCCGGAAAATTTGGCCTTCTGAGCGATTTTTTCAGGGCAAAATTTGGTACCAAAAGGGGAACCCACTTTTTGGGGGGGGGGGGGCGCTTTTTGGGGGGAGAACGATTTTTTGGGGGGGAAGGGTGTTTATGGGGGTCCCCCCACTAAGAATAAGAATAAGGTGCCCCCCAACTCCCCTCAAAGTCCCCAAACCCCCCCAAAATTGGGACCTCAGAAAATCCAAAAAAATGACCTAAAAATACAAAATTTTCTGTATTTTAACGCTTTATCCATGAAAACAAGGTTTGTTTTGACAGCATTAGGCGTTTATACGCGGTTTTAAAGCAGTTTTAACTTTTAAGTCACAATTTGAGGAAAAGTTTAAAAAATGACCATTTTTGGGTCCAAAAATTTAGCTAACTTTTTGGGTCCAAAAAGGGCCGGGGGGTTGGGTGGGGGCATATGTGTAACGGAGATTTGGGGTGGGGGACATAGGCGTAACGGGGATTTGGGGTGGGGCCCCCCCTCCCCCGAAATTTTGGGGAGGCCCCTTTTTAGACCCCCCAAACCCCCCCACGACCCCGCCCAAAAAATTTTTCAATTTTTATGCCAAAAATTGCATTTTCAACCATTGCTAATGCCGAAAAACATGAAAGCATTAACTAATTTTGACATTAGACAGTGTTTTTAGACTCGAAAACTTGATTGCCAACATGTTTCTGAGTCCAGAATAAGGTCAGTATTGAGTTTAGAAGTCCATAAAACCGTTATAAACGTGTATTTCTCGCGATAATAAACACGTTAAGCCAAAAATTTGGACTTTTTCGAAAAATGTTGCAAAATTTACCCTAAAAATGCCCAAATTTTGGCCGGCGCGACTACCCCCCCAGTCGGGGGGGGACAAAAATTTCAAGGGGGGTTTGGAAAAATGGCTGGGGGGTTAGCTGGGGGGTTAGCCTTCCCGTCAAGCGGGAAAAAACCCACTTTTCAGATTTTTGGCCAGAACTTTTTACTGGTTTGAGATATCAAATACTGACTATACAGGCTGCTAGGCCTAGTCGTAAGCTTTCTTATGAGCTGTAGAACACCTCTCTAGGGCATAGGTATACCAGGCTACAGTTTGCCCCCTGTGAGACCCCCCCACGGAGAGCCCAGACCCCCGCCCCCCCTCCCCACCCTCCCCTACTCCCCCCACGCCGAGGTCAAACCCCCCTCCCCCCCTAAAATTGGGTCCAAACGAAAAACCCACCCCGAAAATTTTTTGGCAAGTTGCCAGGAGCATTTCTAACCGTTCCAAATGAAAGAGCGGGTTTTTTAGTACAACTGCATCAAAATATATGAGTTTTTGTTGAAAAATTGAGGTCATAGTGACTTTTGAAAATTTGGTGTGTTTAACACATAAACATAGGCAAATTTTGGAAATTTTTTAAAATTGTTTATTTTGGGCCAGTATAAAAAGCGGACGCGGACGCGGAAGCGGACTCGGGGTATAAAACGCGGACGCGGACGCGGACGAAGGGTATAAAACGCGGACGCCACTTTTTGGTATAATCTACGGACGCAGACGTGTGGTATAATATGCGGACGCGGACGTGGGGTATAATTTGCGGACGCGCACGTGGGGTATAATATGCGGACGCGGACGTGGGGTATAATTTGCGGACGCGCACGTGGGGTATAATCTGCGGACGCGGACGTGGGGTATAATCTGCGGACGCGGACGTGGGGTATAATCTGCGGACGCGGACGTGGGGTATAATCTGCGGACGCAGACGTGGGATATATTCTGCGGACGCGGACGTGGGGTATAATTTGCGGACGCGGACATGGGGTATATTCTGCGGACGCGGACGTGGGGTATATTCTGCGGACGCGGACGTGGGATATAAGCTGGACGCGGACGTGGGATATAAGCTGACCGAAGGACTGGTGTACTTCACATTTATAGTTCTAACAAATTATTGCGGATCCATATAAACTAAACTACTATATATACGTTAGTAAGATTCTAGCGTAGCAGTTTCTAACCGTCATCCTATATAATGCCTAGTGTGATACTCTTATCATTATGTACTCTTGTTATATAATACTAAGGTCATCTATAAAAATCACACTTTTTAATCAATGAGCAATTATTGAGCAATCACTACAATACAGCACAGGTTACGAGGCTGGAGATCAAAGTTATATATATACTTTTGTGTTTCGCAGTAATCATCTTCTACAAACGTATACTTTTATGTTTTACAATAATCATCTGTAAACCAAATTCTTGTCATCTGTAACTGCAAGCAGGCATTTCATAAATTTCAAGCAGAATTTTAATAAACTGCTAATTATCGTTGTTGAAAGTACGAAAGCAAGTACATAAGTTGAAAATTAAGTGAAGGTACAAAATAAAAATTATAATTCTAATTAAATTTCTGTACTCGATGGATCTTCAAAAAAGTTTGAGACTATTAATTACGATGCTTTAGTACGATGCTCTGTTACTGTTACTTTTTGTAATGTGGTGACTTTGATCTCCAGCCTCGTAACCTGTGCTGTATTGTAGTGATTGCTCAATAATTGCTCATTGATTAAAAAGTGTGATTTTTATAGATGACCTTAGTATTAACAAGAGTACCTAATGATAAGAGTATCACACTAGGCATTATACAGGATGACGGTTAGAAACTGCTACGCTAGAATCTTACTAACGTATATACATATAGTAGTTTAGTTTATATGGATCCGCAATAATTTGTTAGAACTATAAATGTGAAGTACACCAGTCCTTCGGTCAGCTTATATCCCACGTCCGCGTCCGCAGAATATACCCCACGTCCGCGTCCGCAGAATATACCCCACGTCCGCGTCCGACCCCACGTCCGCGTCCGCAGATTATACCCCACGTCCGCGTCCGACCCCACGTCCGCGTCCGCAGATTATACCCCAAGTCCGCGTCCGCAGAATATACCCCACGTCCGCGTCCGCAGATTATACCCCACGTCCGCGTCCGCAGATTATACCCCACGTCCGCGTCAAGACAAGACAAGACAAGACAAGAGTTTACTTGAAAGAAATTGAAAATTTATTAGTACAAATACAGGTTACACACAAAGAAAATATTATATTCGCACTATAATTAACAAATTTTACAAATCAATCAAGAAGGACGGGAAAAGACCGGCGCCGGTCACCTTAGCCCCCGCCCTCTTAAAAATTTACTAAGATCAACTGTAGCAAGTTTCAATACCGCGTCCGCAGATTATACCGCGTCCGCAGATTATACCCCGCGTTCGCGTCCGCCGATTATACCCCACGTCCGCGTTCACGTCCGCTTTTTATACCTTACGTCCGCGTCCGCAGATTATACCCCACGTCCGCGTCCGCAGATTATACCCCACGTCTGCGTCCGCAGATTATACCCCACGTCCGCGTCCGCAGATTATACCCCGCGTTCGCGTCCGCCGATTATACCCCACGTCCGCGTTCACGTCCGCTTTTTATACCTTACGTCCGCGTCCGCTTTTTATACCTCGCGTCCGCTTCCGCGTCCGCGTTTTATACCCTGCGTCTTAAGACGTTTCCGCGTCCGCGTCCGCTTTTTATACTGGCCCGTTTATTTTCGGCAGTTTAAGCATCCTATCGTATAGAAAACGCGTTTTTCTTGTATTTAGAGCCAAACTAGACCCATTTTAAGGCAAAAATAAGCATTTTTGGCCAAATTGAAATTTTGGCTTGAAATGGCACCATGTCCGATTTTGACCCCCTGGACCTCCCATAACAGATCGAACCCAGGTAAAACCTATATCAATTTAATCTATAGGCTCTATTAAACAAATGTATGTATTCGTTTGATCTTTCCTGCTAATGCGTAGAAAAATTTTCAATTTTGAAAAGTGGGTTTTTCCCCGCATGTGGGTTTTTTCCCCGCCAACTCTAGGTCACCCCCAGGTTGCACCGGAGGAGTTAGGACAGTGTGGCATATATCATCATGATGCGCAACAGATGCCCTACACATACATACAATCCGCTTTGGTCTAAGTCTTTCCAGTAGTTCAGGGTGGCCATGCAAATTTTGCCAAATTTCGGTATATATATACTTGGACGGACCAAAATTTTCGAAAATTTCAAAGTCCCAAAAAATTTGCTGGGAAGCAGTGGGAGCGACAATAATACACCCTCCAGGGTTATTTTGGATGCTCTTCAAGATAGGCTATTAAAGTCCTAGATAGCTCATACCGGTAAGCCCACACTGGGGTGGGTTTTTTCCCGCATTGGCGAGTGGGTTTTTTTCCCGCCTGACTATACACATTTTTAACTGTATTATGGACATTCTGGATCAATATTGACCTTATTTTGTATTTGGAAACATGTTGGCAATCAAGTTTTCGAGTTTACAACCACTGTCTAATGTTAAAATTATTTCGTGGTTGCATGTGTTTTGGCATTAGAAACGGCTGGAAACGCGATTTTTGGCATAAAAAATGAAAAATTTTTTGGCGGAGCAATACGTAACTGAACGAAGTACAA
>JASAND010001212.1:0-15819 GCA_030248195.1 Trissonchulus latispiculum
CCTGGTTGCGGCCTTGAGTCTGTGTATATATGCATAAAAGTTTAGGGGCGGCAGTACAGATTTCAGGAGCCATTTTCAGATGTCAATGTAAAATTAGAAAAAATCGCTCGGCTTCGTCGAATCTATCCGATCAGATTAAATTTTTAAAGCAAAAATAATATGAAATGCGATAGCGTAGCAGCAAGAAAATAGCCTTTAAAGTTTGTTATTTTTGCCAGTTTTCATCGGAAAAATTCCTTTTTTTTCCTTTTTTTCTGCTTCAAAATTCCTTTTTTTATTCCTTTTTTCTGAGGAAGGCCGCGCAACAGCCCTGCCATTCACAAAATTTCTAAAATGCTCATCCACATCAATAGAGACCCCTCCCATAAAATTGACAAAAAAGCAGAAAACGGACTTTCCTGTTTTAAGCTTGATGTTTTATGAACTTTTTGTGTAAAATTAAATAGGTAGGTATCTGTTTCCAATTTGCCACCCACCAACTAATCTATAGTGACATAATAAAGTGATAATGCTACAAACTACAGTTAGAGTGATATTTTTGTGATCAAGAAAGTGATATGACGAACATAGCATTTTTAGTGGGAGAGAACAGACTCTATGAAGCCGTAGCAAAAGATGATAATGGAAATGATTATAATAACAGGCCCCTATCACCACCAAGAACGTCTGAATTATTACTATTGCTTTATGCTATCATGGCAAATGTTTCATACTTTTTTGAATCGGTTTTAAGACTGAATTGGACTCTTAAACTTTGAATTAGCTGAAAAATCAAATCTAACCCGGATCACCCCTTCCCCTCCTCTGTTGTAAGAGGTTTCCCCTGATTGCAACACATAAAAACGACAAGGAAAAGAATTGGTGAGTATACTGTGCAGTAGTCTATGTTCCATAAACAGACGTTTAGAAGTGTCCCAGGCAATCTTTATAAAAGCGTACGGGTGAATTTTCGAATAGTTGTATATACTTAATAGAAGATGTTTAGAAAAATAGTGACTTTAGAAATAATTTTCATTGCAGTTTGGGGGGGATTGGAATGGAATTGTATTGGAAAACGTGAGAAAGCAGTTATATTTCGTCCCAGAAAATAAATTCCGAAAAAGGAAAAATAATGGTACGTAACCTCTAACTTATTCCTCTAATATGTATACAACAGTGTGTGTACATATACATATAAGTACCACAATAAAATGTCAGTGTGTCCGTTTTCTTCATTCTTTATGTTATCCTCTTTTTGTGTCCGTGTCAAGTCCTACAGCATGTAAACCAGATAGACCGGGAAACGGCGACGCAGCTGGGTGACAGCGCGTTTCACGGCTTCGTCGGTCGTTTCATCGAATAGCTGCTTCTTCAGATCTTCACGAGCTATGCTGTAGTCGGTGGCTTTCTGCCGATAACCGCCACCAAGCTCCATCCAACCGGAAGCAACAGCCAACGCTGCAGTGGGAACTGGTTGTAGTAGTAGTAATAGTAGTGGTAGTAGTAGTAGTAGTAGATTATTGAAAGCAAGCAAACGGCGCTGTGCCGTGGCCAGCTTGCTTTCACTACTCGAGGCTGAATTGGAAAATTTTTCCCCCTGTTGCTGGATCCCAGCACACCACAGCACACGTACCCCACCACTTAACTTAGGATTTTGTTGTATGTAACTAGAGAGAGAGCAAGCAATAAGGGGTTGCACTAACTGGGAGCTAAACTCTGGAGAGTCCAAATGAGTCGTTTTAGTCCCCAGTGCCTCGGGTATTTATAGTGGATTTTTGCTTCCAGTACATGCATGCGATTAAGTGAGGATTTTGTGTGATTTTGTCAGAAAAACGTGTGCGCTCAGAGGCTCGGCCAAAGCTCTGATGTTGACACAAGCACCTTAGGCTCGCTTCTTTGTCTCTGTCTTGGTCCTGTCCCGAGTTTTGGATAGTTAATCCATTAGGACTTAAGCCGACTTGATGATATTTTCTTCTGCTTGTTTCAGTTCTGTCTTCTGCACCATTATAGTGTGACTCAATTATTGTAAGCGGATTTGGGATCGCGCATAATCTGCAACTTATGACTCATAATTAAATAATTGTTAATTACACATTGTTTCTAGTAATTTCTCTTGTAGCTGTGGGATACGTAGTAGCAGCTAAGAAACTATGTATTATGCCGGGTATTTTTTAGGGTTTTTTACTGGGGGGGGGGGTTAGATTTTATGCAAAAATGAGCTAAAAATTGGTATTTTTATGCGTATTGTCACGTAGAAACGCAAAAAGTTTTTAAAAGTGCCAGGATTTAAGATAAAAATATTCATTTTTACAAAAAAATCTCCGGCGAAGCTGGAAAATTTTTGAAAATTTGCCTACTTTTGGCAAAACTTTGGGCACCCAAAAAATCCCGGGAGGAACCAAAAATCCCGAGAGGGGGGAAGGCATTTTCGGGGGGATGTCAATTTCTGGGGGGGCGGTAATAAATATCCTGATATTTTCTCTGAAACAATGATTTGCTTTGTTTATGAAACAGAATAAAAATAATTAACTCATAATACAAAAGCGGTTTTATTCTATATAAATATAACTGTATCCTGTCTGTAGCTAGAGAAATGAAAATCAAAACATGGACTTCCAAAGTCAGTCCAACCTTATTTTACACCCGGTTTCGAGACTTCACCGTGAGTTCTTCTTCAGACGATTCTTCACGTGCTGCTGTCGTTTCTAGGGGTCAGATAGCGTGGGATCCAATGCTCCGTCGGTAGAAGAAACTCAAAGTTCTCTAAAGTTGGGGCGGGAGAAGGCAGATGGGTAGGAACTGGGGAGACCGGATTACCGAAACCACTGTTATTGATGTTGTTGTTGTCGGCAGAGACAAAATGGATGCTTGTAACCCTGGACCCGGGGGGGTGGAGATTTGTTGTGACGGAGAAAGTTCTCCCAGTTGATTTCAAAGCGAGGATGGTCAGAAAATAGTTGACTTATACACAACTTCTACCACCACCACCACCACCTCTAATACAGAAACAGTTTTTGAAAATGGATTTCTCGAAGTGTCGAAAACTAAAGAAAGTGCGACCAGTTCAGGCTTCAAAAGAAATGTCTTCCAGTGGACTATTTTTCTGAATATATTTCACAAGTAGGAAAAATGCTCCTTGCAGTCGCATGAAAAAGTTAATATGAGCTATTATGGCCAACATTTAAACGTGCTAAGGACAAGATTTAAAATGTTTAATATGAGCCAACATCTAAAGAAGTAGAGGACAAGATGTAAACGTCTAACATGAGCCGCTACGTTTCTCTTGGGCTCATATTGACGCTCACTTTGGTTACGCCTGTGGTACGTGTCCTCTAAACAGACATTGTTAAACCTAGCCAGAAAAGACTGAATATTAGTAGTGGCGCATACGTTTTAAGCAAAAATCAGAATTGCCTGATTTTTCAACTTCGCTTCAAAACATTTGTTTGTTTTTCGACGTTGCTTCTAGATCTTACTATACGTATGTACATGTATATAAATTATTAACAAAAGCAACCAATATAAACCAGAATAAGGCAATAAAAATTAGAACTGTCACAGACGATATATACTTACCTAGTGATATTTCATCCAGCCATACCATCCTTGCATATGCAAACCATTCTAACCTTTTGACTATCTGAAGAAAGCCTTTGTATATACAAAATATATTAGCCATTTCATTTGCGTCAATATGAGCCCAAGAGAAACGTAGCGGCTCATGTTAGACGTTTACATCTTGTCCTCTACTTATTTAGATGTTGGCTCATATTAAACATTTTAAATCTTGTCCTTAGCACGTTTAAATGTTGGCCATAATAGCTCATATTAACTTTTTCATGCGACTGCAAGGAGCATTTTTCGTACTTGTCCTAATCCAATTTTTGGTAGCGTAAGGTTCGCAAGAGTATGCGTCCTTTCCATTGAAACGGGTACACTCGATTTATTGTATATGCCCCCAACCACACCGCCGAAAAACGCTGTTCCAGGGGGTTTGACCAGTGGTCAATAGGCCACCTAGACCGTAGTGACCAGTGGTCACTTCCGTCGGTTTGGACAATATGCCCATTGAAACGAGCGTAGTCGATTTACTATATATGCCCCCAACCAAAACGCCGAAAAACGAAGTTTTAGGGGGTTTGACCAATGGTCAATAGGCCACCTAGACCAGTGGTCACTTACGTCGGTTTCGAAAATATGCCCATTGAAACGAGCACAGTAGATTTACTATATACGCCCCCAACCAAAACGCAGAAAAACGTTGTTTTGGGGGTTTGACCAGTGGTCAATAGGCCACCTAGACCTTAGTGACCAGTGGTCACTTCCGGCGGTTTCGACAACACGCCCATTGAAACGAGCTTAGTCGATTTACTATATATGCCCCCAACAAAAACGCCGAAAAACGAAGTTTAAGGGGGTTTGACCAGTGGTCAATAGGCCACCTAGACCGTAGTGACCAGTGGTCACTTCCGTCGGTTTCGACAATACGCCCATTGAAACGAGCGTAGTCGATTTACTATATATGCCCCCAACAAAAACGCCGAAAAACGAAGTTTCACGGGGTTTGACCAGTGGTCAATAGGCCACCTAGACCAGTGGTCACTTCCGTCGGTTTCGACAGTACGCCCATTGAAACGAGCACAGTAGATTTACTATATACGCCCCCAACCAAAACGCAGAAAAACGAAGTTTAAGGGGGTTTGACCAGTGGTCAATAGGCCACCTAGACCGTAGTGACCAGTGGTCACTTCCGTCGGTTTCGACAATACGCCCATTGAAACGAGCGTAGTCGATTTACTATATATGCCCCCAACAAAAACGCCGAAAAACGAAGTTTCACGGGGTTTGACCAGTGGTCAATAGGCCACCTAGACCAGTGGTCACTTCCGTCGGTTTCGACAGTACGCCCATTGAAACGAGCATAGTCGATTTTCTATATATGCCCACAACCAAAACGCCGAAAAACGAAGTTTAAGGGGGTTTGACCAGTGGTCAATAGGCCACCTAGACCGTAGTGACCAGTGGTCACTTCCGTCGGTTTCGACAATACGCCCATTGAAACGAGCGTAGTCGATTTACTATATATGCCCCCAACCAAAACGCCGAAAAACGAAGTTTTAGCGGGGTTTGACCAGTGGTCAATAGGCCACCTAGACCAGTGGTCACTTTCGTCGGTTTCGAAAATATGCCCATTGAAACGAGCATAGTCGATTTACTATATATGCCCCAACCAAAACGCTGAAAAACGCTGTTTTAGGGGGTTTGACCAGCGGTCACTAGGCCACCTAGACCAGTGGTCACTTCCGTCGGTTTCGACAATACGCCCATTGAAACGAGCATAGTCGATTTTCTATATATGCCCACAACCAAAACGCCGAAAAACGAAGTTTAAGGGGGTTTGACCAGTGGTCAATAGGCCACCTAGACCGTAGTGACCAGTGGTCACTTCCGTCGGTTTCGACAATACGCCCATTGAAACGAGCGTAGTCGATTTACTATATATGCCCCCAACCAAAACGCCGAAAAACGAAGTTTTAGGGGGTTTGACCAGCGGTCAATAGGCCACCTAGACCAGTGGTCACTTCCGTCGGTTCCGAAAATATGCCCATTGAAACGAGCATAGTCGATTTACTATATATGCCCCCAACCAAAACGCTGAAAAACGCTGTTTTAGGGGGTTTGACCAGTGGTCAATAGTCCACCTGGACCGTAGTGACCAGTGGTCACTTCCGTCGGTTTCGACAATACGCCCATTGAAACGAGCATAGTCGATTTTCTATATATGCCCACAACCAAAACGCCGAAAAGAAGTTTAAGGGGGTTTGACCAGTGGTCAATAGGCCACCTAGACCGTAGTGACCAGTGGTCACTTCCGTCGGTTTCGACAATACGCTCATTGAAACGAGCATACTCAATTTACTATATATGACTCGAACCAAAACGCCGAAAAACGCTGTTTTAGGGGGTTTGACCAGTGGTCAATAGCTCACCTAGACCGTAGTGACCAGTGGTCACTTCCGTCGGTTTCGAGAATATGCCCATTGAAACGAGCATAGTCGATTTATTATATATGCCCCCAACCAAAACGCCGAAAATAGCCGTTTTTGGGGACTTTTCCCAACTTTGACCCTGGGCGAGGAACCACGGGCACCATGCAGCCCGAGGGTCACATCCGTCGGTTTCGGCGATATGCTCATCGTGTTCAGCGACCCCGATTTACTAAATATAGGCACCACCAAAAGACCAAAAATAGCCGTTTTTAGGGACTTTTCCCAACTTTGACCCTGGGCGAGGAACTACGGGCGCCATGCAGCCCGAGGGTCACATCCGTCGGTTTCGGTGATATGCTCATCGTGTTCAGCGACCCCGATTTACTATATATAGGCACCACCAAAAGACCAAAAATAGCCGTTTTTAGGGACTTTTCCCAACTTTGACCCTGGGCGAGGAACCACGGGCGCCATGCAGCCCGAGGGTCACATCCGTCGGCTTCGGCGATATGCTTATCGTGTTCAGCGACCCCGATTTACTGTATATGGGTACCACCCCGAGGCCGAAAAACGCTGTTTTTGCCAGTTTTTAGACTATTTTCAAATTTTCGGACTTAGAAATTTTTCAGCTTGAAGGTGTCCAAAAACGCTATTTTTCCCATTTTTGACCATCTATAAAAATCGAACCAAATCAATTAGAAAAAAAACATAAACTTGCTAAGTACCATTGCCTAGATAATCAAAAAATAGTATACAAAAATTTTTCCTATGGGCCGTTCGAAAAATCGAGTTAACACAAAATTGGAAAAAATCATGCTGAATACAGAAAAAAAACCCCACTTTCAAACCCGTAAGAGAAAGTCGATTTTTTCAAAGTTCATTTTTCCGGGCAAGTTTGGTATCATTGGAAAGCTCTTGGCCTGGAGATTTCAAAAATGTAAATATTAGCTCTTAATTCCTTCCCGTTAATTAGTTATGCCTAATTAGCACTTTTCCAAATCCGCAAAGTGCCTTTATAGCTCATATTATGGGGGGCTCTCCGAGCTCCCCCATGATTAACAAACAAGCTTTACTTAGTATATATGTTGAGAAAATGTAAATTTTGTCTTATTTTCGTCAAAATTTTCGAGTTTGGATGTTAGTTTTTCCCGAACAACACACTCTTTGAAATGTTCCAGTAGAAACTACAGGAATCACTTTTGTAGATGATAAATACAAAAGCTTTTGTAGAAAATACAGGTTAAGCTTTGTAATTTCTACAGTACATCGTTGGTAGATTTTACCGGATCTTCTTTGGTAGAATGGATTATAAGTTAGTCCAGTATTCAATACAAATGAAACCTGTAGTTTTCACTGGTTTACAGGTTTACATACTCTACAGGAATGTACTCGATACGTTGATAACGCAAACTGAGTATATATACGTATATATAAGGGCGACAGTGACCATAATTTTTGAAGACTGAAATTTTTGAATTTTTTCAAATTTTCAGTGTTTCAACATCCCGTGGGTGAATTTTTTTGTAACGGCTCTCCCTGCCGAAAATATGGGAGCGGCCGCCCCCCGCACCTGCCCCCCCCCCCCTTTGAAATAACAAGTCGCTCGCTCCAGTAAAATTTACAGGTTTTGTCTTGTAAAAACTACAGGTTTGGTATCGGATTTAGGATTGTCAAAAAAGTCGAACAATACTACAGATTTCTTTAGTATTTTGTACAAGAAACTGCTGTAATAAAAACTACAGGTTTCCTTAGTATTTTCTACAGGAAATTCCTGTAATTTTCACTATTCGAGAGGCCGGTAGAAAATACAAAAGTTACTTTTGTGGAAAAATACAAGAAGCTCCGCTAGTGAATGATCGCACAGGAGCACTTCTGTAGAAAACTACAAAAATTCCTGTAATTTCTACAGGAGTCCTTTTAAGAGTACAGAAAGGCAAAAACCCTGAAAAATAGCCATCCATCGGCAATTGTCCGAAAACTGCGTGTGTAAAACCTCTTTCGACTTGCTTTTGAGAGAAACCTGTGAAAGTAATCTGGTTACAGTGCAAGTTACGGCGGCTTGAATTTAATTTCTCCAAAGTTCAAATTTTGACGTTATCTAAGCTAAATGATGTAATTGTAGCAAATTTGAATGAATCTTGACGATAAATGCGCTATTTGAAGTCCAAAACATACACGAACCCGAGCCAGCATTTTAATCGTTTTTATGTATGAAAACTAAAGAGGAAATTCAGGGTAATATTTATTTTTCATGTGACTGCACGTTGTGGTGTGGTCCGATAATTGTATAATTGTATATATTGTTAAATTTGGTCTGTCGGAAAGTTGGTAACTTCTCTACTAACTACAACATGTTGACAAGATATGCATCGAATCGTCGTTTCTGAAAGAACAAATTCAGCACAGTAATCGTTCCGGTAGCGATTTTCCGTTTCTCCAGTCCAGACTGAGAGTTGTGCCTGCAGGAATTACGACGACGATTGTTCTTGTCCGCCGTTATTGCTCATAGTATGGCAATAAATGAAAGAATCACTAACATTTTGTTACCAAGCATCGTAGTAGGTGTATATATATATATTATATATATATATAATCACCGCAGCCTTATTCCTCTATATCAGTGAAATAACTGGTGATCTGAACTGGGCTTATTTAGGGAATTTTTAGGGAACTGAGGTGGGGGCTCTTTGGGGTGAAGCCCTCGGGAGACGAGGCGTGTTTGTAGAAGGTCAAAAATTTTCAGTTTTTTCTAAAAACATGCTAAAAATGGCGCTAGTCTTTGTCTCCGAAAACGTTAGTTTCTGTGGTATACAAAAATGAGCAGATTTAGTGTTAAAAAGGGCAGAAATCGAGTAAAAATCCCGCCGAAACTGGAATAAGCCCAGTTCAGTGGGCTAGTTTACGATGCAATACGCCGTTAAACAGTGAGAATGGCGAGGAGTCTAAATATTAAAGTAGCCGGATTGAACGGAATTAAGCTAATCTAATGGCTGATTTCGGATATGTATGTCTGGAGAGGGCAATATGCTATATATATAGTTGGAGTAAGCCTTGATTTGTCAACTACACATGACACTTAGTTACTACTAAATATATATAAGACTTTCGTTAGTATGATCCGTGTCATGTGTTTCTCTATGCTATATATGCCATATGGTTTTGACAACCCGATCAGTGTGTGTAGTTAGTTGAGATCTTAATTAAGAAGGGGGGGGCTACGAATTTTACTAAATGTTCGATGCTGGAAAAGTTATAGCTAGTTTTTTGCACATAATGGTACAAGGATAAAAATGCTCCGATGGAGCTTGAAAATGTAATATATATGGGGGACATTAGGTTTTAAGCGGACATAGGACTAGGTTTTAAAACGTTAATATGAGAGGGACAGGATGTAAATGACAAGAGGACTAGGTTAAAAGCGCACTAGTATATATGGGACCAGCTTCGCTGAACAACCATATTCGCGGAAACTGCCCAGACAGATCTTGTCGGCAGTTCTTCAGGAACAGTTTACCAATTTGTCAGCATAACTGCAGCTATGTATATACATAGCTGTGCTCATAATTCTGAATATTTATTTTGCGCATTAACTTAATATATATACTGTGCTTTTTCGTCCGAACTGTCCGTGGGCAGCGATTGTTTACGGCAAAATTTGCTGTCAAAATGGGCTTCCATTGTTTGGGTTGAAGGGCAGCCCCCGGCCCCACCACAGAATAAGTTAACAATTCACGATTAAAATTCACTATTTTGGCATTAAGTCAAATTAATTAAAAAATTTTAAAGGACCATATTAAAATTTTATTCCAAGGTTCAGCAGTTTTACATTTTGTCGGTAGATCTACGAATTGTCCAGATTCGTATATAAGCGTTTGTCGGGAGATTTTTTTAAAAAATTACAACTTTTCTGACTGCCTATGTTTAACACACAAGAGCTCGAATTTGAGGTGAAATTCCTCTACAACCGTAAAGACTTTAGTTTTGAAAACTCGTTAAATATACCTTTTGGACAATTTGTAAAAATCAGCGTGATCGGAGAAATTAAAACAAGTTGGCCCAAAAAGGGGCAATATTCCTTCGAAGACCTCTACAAATTTCTGGTGGAATGTTGATAATAGTATTTAGTTTACTTCATTTTTATCCAGTTGTTTGTTTGCCAACACTTTACGTAATCACAAACACCGAAACTGTTGAGTTGTCACTCCTTCAGCATTCGCCAGCTGATATTGTTCAGCATAGTTCATCTGCTAAACCAATAACGGTAGTCTAGGTAGTACAAACTACAAACTACAAACTAATTATCCATTTTAATGTAAAGTTGAATCAAAAAATTCAAAGCTTATTCTTATGAAATTTGCAGTGAACTATGTATTGATAAGTGATAACAATAACTTATCCATTTCTAATCTTTCAAAATTTTTCAATATGATAAAAATTTCAGTATGGCAATACATTTCTTTAATACTATAATTTGTTAGACTTTTCCCACTTTAACTGCCTAAGAAAATTACTTTACCAGTTCAGCTCAGTTTAGGTTGACCTGAGTATTGTTTGCTTGCGCCAAAGTGAGCTCCCAAGCTATGTACACTGATGCGCCCAAAAATGTGCAATCGGTTGGATTGCTGACAGTTCACAGCTGCAAGAAGACTGCAATTTCCGTTTCTTAAATAGCTGCTAACCATGACCCAAAAATGGGCCATCCCCCTTGGGAAAGTTTTGACACATTGTCTCTCTCCCTGTGATTTTGTTTACGAGGAAATTTGGTACCAAAAGAAAAGGGGCATTGAGTGCTTCGGTTGGAGGGGGTGTTTATTGGGGACATACATGGGCAAGGTCTCTCTTCACAGGGTGTACCAGAAATTATTTTGCGCGGTCCCCCTTCGCACAACGGGGGGGGGGAGGTAGTGCGACGTGGGGAGTAGAGGGCGATAGAATAGCATCGATTGCACATTTTCAAAGTATTAGCAAGTATGCAGCCCCTTCTAGCAAGTCCCACTGGTTTCACAGATTTTTGCTTGCGAAGCTCTTCAAATTTTCCGCATTTTTGTAAAGATTAAATTAGGTCAATATTCATTAATTATAACCTACTTAAGCCCGGTTCACACTAGGGCACAAGCACAAGCACAAGCACAGGCACAAGCACAAGCACAACCGGTTCACACTATTGAAAACTGGCACAAGCACAAGCACAAGCACAAGCACAAGGCAGAGTTGAATTCAGTTTAACTTTTTGCACAAGCACAAGGCCTGCAGCCAATCAAAATTGTTTTGCCCTATGCACAGAAGGCGTGGCCAGGCAGAATTTCAAATTCTATTGGCTATGCTTGTGCCCTAGTGTGAACGTTTTCATCTTGTGCCTGTGCTTGTGCTTGTGCTTGTTCTTGTGCTTGTGCCTGTGCTTGTGCTTGTGCGCTAGTGTGAACCGGCCTTTATTCTGAACAATTTATGCTAAATTGCGCAAGTCTGACATTATAAAGGTCCCCCTGATTTTGCGTGCGCACTGCGCGGTCCCCTCAGCAATCAGAGTGTACCTGGTACACCCTGAACCCCTTGCGCATGTATATATGATTAGGGATGGCTCCACAAAAGGAATAAGCCCATGCCATTGTGTGGTGTGGCTTTGTCAACTTAACTCCATGTCAGGAGAAGATTAAGATTGTCAGTGAAAACGTGCGTATTTTTTATAATCCGAAGTTAATTCCGGCTTCCTAAGACTTACAGTTTTTCTGAAGTCCGGAGAAGCCAACGTGTTGACAGGAGTCTGTTTGTGGAATTTTCTGGAAAAAATGTCAAAACATGCCGATCGTATCTCTGAGCTCTAAGCTGCTTTTCATTGCTTGTCAGTTTAATTGGACCGGTATACAAATTGCGACTAATTAAGTTAGCCGAATTGTTTTTGGAAGCGTACATAGCTCTCAGTCAGTTGCAGCTGGTTGGTTAGCTAGGTGAAATGATTTACTTCCGAGGAGACATTATTGGTATATATATAGCATACAAAAAGAACAGTAACAGTTGGAAAAATGTTAGTAACAAAAATATCTATTTCTATCCGTACATTATACAACCTTAGACATAGCATCGGTAAAAGCTGAAACTTATTGGTGTTATGGGATGTTAGTACAAAATTGAGGAGGGCGGGGTCGTGGGTGGACGTGGTCTTCTTCTTCTTCTTCTGCTTCCTGGATCATTGAATCATCTTCCTTCCCCTTCCCCAAATTCCCCGGCACACGTATATATATGGTTGGTACCACAGAAAGAGTTCATCAGCTGCAGATCTTCTCATTTAGATATTGGCTTGTCTCTAAGATTCAGTTTCAGTCTTATTTAGTGGTGCTTATCAGTAGTGTGGTATTGAAATTGCTCATTTTTTGTTCTGCAAAATTTTATGTGCGCAGCTTTATTGTCTCCTTCCTTTAGCCCAAGCAAACTATTTTTAGCTACTGGGAAGCAGGGGATTTTTCCCGAGGGGAGAGAGAAATTTTCGGCGGGAGATTTTTTGCAAAAATGAGCTCAGAAATGGTATTTTTGGCGTATTTTGCAAGGTGAAATACAAAAAGTTCTCAAAAATTCCAGGATCTAAGCTAAAAACAGCTATTTTTACGAAAAAATCTCCGGCGAAGCCGGAAAATTTTTGATAATTTGCCTATTTTTAGCAAAAATTTGGCAACAGATCCCGGGGGGAAGCAAAAACCCCGGGAGGGGACGATGTCGGAGGGGGGAAGGCATATTCGGGAGGGTGTCAATTTCGAGTGCCCGATTTTTTTCGGGAGCCTGGTGGTGTGCAACTTTCTTTCTTCTTTAACTGGGGAAGAAACTACTCCAAATGATGACACGTCAGAATAAGGTAAGCTTAAAGTCTCGCTGACTGTACCAATCTCCACCTACGAATGTGAACTTAGTTGTCAGGAACACCACCTTTGGCTTTAAACTCGTTTTAAGGAAACGTCGTCATTATAATAAAGGAATCGAGATCAATTTATGAAATGACATTTTTTAATACGTACTTTCTATGTTTAGTACTGACTTTTCACAATTTGCAATTTATGATTGCGAAGAAGGCTGCCATGGACTGGGATTAAGGATAAGTACATAAACAAAAGTTTGGAAGTTTTTTCCAAATTTTGACATTTATATGTGTAAAAATGTCAGGAAACCTTAAAAAGTGGCAAGTTTTAAGCATGTATTAAGCGAAAATAGGAAACTTTTTGGAAATTTGGGTGGTAAAGTGGCTGATAAAATCTGGACAAATTTTTGAGGTGGTATGTGGCAGGAAGGAAGCAGGAATTTCTAGGTGAGAGGCAGGGGGGGTCCAGGGGTTCCGGACACACCCGTTTTCAGAAAATTTTTTAAATTTTTAGCTATTTTTGCCCCAAATTTGGCCAGTTTTGACGAAAAATTAGGTCCGGACCCCCTCCTTTTCAAAATCCTGGATACGCCCCTGGTGAGAGGTGGAGAAATGGGGAACGACCACCTTCCAGTGAAAATGTGCCAGGTCCACTTATATTTCAATACCAGCACATTGAGTCCCCCATGGAAGGCATAGACACATACGTATACCCTTTGGGATCTACTACGTGTCATTCTTGCAGTGTGTTTCGTCTGCATTCCTCAGAAAACGAGCTTTCTTCTGGTCGTTGGAAGTTGTGCTTGCTTCTCTGCTGCGTACGTGTTACATGGTGCCTTTAACTTAGAAAACTAAGGGAAAACGCCTGCCCTGCAGTCACTAAGGCGAAAGCCCTAGTCCGAAACAGGAGAGAGCCAATGGGCGCACCAATTGGCTCTGACCTGTTTCGGACGAAGGCCTTCACCTTAGTGACTGCAGGGCAGGCGTGTTTCATTATATTTCTATGATTAATACCTTGTATCCTTCGTGGATCCGCCTGCCAGCCAGCGTTTACCTTATTTTCTTGACCTAAATAGTGCCTTTAACTGAGAGACTGAGAAGGAATAGTCCTCCTCCTTCAGACCATTATTATTTTTATTCATTGGGGGGCTTCGCGGGGAGCTCAGCCAAAACGGGGAGGGATGGGGGTATATTCGTAAAATATTTCTTTTAATTTTTACGCCTTTATGTGGAAAGAAACTGGCCAAAATGGCTACAAAAATGGCTAAGATAGTGTTGAAAAGCCCAGTTTTAGTTTTTACTGGAATCAGTCAGTGCAAAATATTTGAGGTCTTTATTTGACAACAAAACTGTGTATATTCCAATGAAAAAGGAACATATATATACATACGTGGAGTCACTTGAGTGAGTTGAGTGATTGGTCTATTGATGTCAAGGAAAGGATGACCATATTCATAGTTAAAACATGTAGACAAGATACACTGGGAATCGTCGTTTTCGAATGAACACACTGAGCAGACTGCCCCGCCCTTCATTCGGGCCATTTTGTTTGATGAGATCAGGAAAATCGCTGATCAGCTTCAGATCCCGACAGCAGGCTTTCTTCTGGGATGAATGGTTTCGCAGCCGGTCGCCTTTGATAGAGGTCAGTTGTAGCAGGAGTACCACTGGTATGATTAATAGGATCACTGTAGCCTTGGTACACATTGTTTGTTTTGTGCCGGTAAGGGAGAACTGCTTTTCAATCCTTGCTGCGTTCGCAGCAATTTCGTCGAAGTTCTTAAGTATATAATATCAAGAGTTTATAATAGGATATAAATAAGCTCCTATTGCAATCTCTTGGTCCGTAATATACACCTAAGGTGTGCCGATGATTTGTTGATCCAAAGAGATATGGATAGTAAATTCTAGTTTCGTTGGCTTCGTTCCGATTGCTGATTGTGAGAAAATAATGATTGCTACCTCGAATGCGAACGTATATATACGTATATACGTGTCATTTCACTTTGGCATGCTTTTTGTCAATCCCAGCTGATTTGGGCTTCGTCGTTTATAGAAATCTTCGTCTTCGTGTCTCGTAGATATACGTATAATCCGCTTTTCTGAAATATGTACTCGTAGTTACATGGGTTTGGGTGCATGGCCTTGACAGCTTCCTGATCTTAATTAAGCGTGCGTATAATACGTACGTATATATATATATATATGTGTATATATATGTATATATATACATATATATATACATACGTTTCATTAGTACAAATTATATAAGATAGATAACGTATTTATATGGGTACGTATGGTCGTATGGAGAGTTGTAATTGACATTGTGCCAATTGTAATTAGCATTGAGCCACTTGTAATTATCTTAGCATAGTGCCGATTGTAATTGACACTTACTACATGTAATTGACATAATTTTGTCACTGACGACTTCTACGGGTTGTCATAGGAATGCTTAGAATTTCTGACAGTTACACAATTCTATGTATAGGTTGTCGTGTGTGGCGCACCCAGGGCTTTTTGATTGGCACAGACTTTTTTTACATTAAAATTTACAATTTATACAAGCAGTTGCATACGTATATAGTACCTTTGTCTTGCTTTTACAATACTATTGTGGCTCGGCTCCTAACAGACACCAAGTAAAAAGTGAAAGCATAGTATATACGTGTATGTGTATGTCTATATATGTATGTGTCTATTAAATTGCTATATATAATTCGTGCCTGTAGCTCACACTGGCAGTGGATTTTTTCGCTTGACTACGTCAATGTCGTGAGAATAGTCGCAACCACGTTAAAAGCGCGAAAAATTAATTTTAAAAAAAACACGGTTTCTTAGAAAAACACACTTAACAGCACAGGTCCGATTTTGAGAAAACCCATCGTTTGAGAAAGGTCGGGCAGCGGCTTGGTCGGCCTAAGGTTTATTGGTATATATCGTTTTTCATTTATTTGGTACGTAGTTTTTTGGCAAAGTTTATATGTCCCCGTATAACTGTGG
>JASAND010001214.1:0-22795 GCA_030248195.1 Trissonchulus latispiculum
ACTGGGTGATTTAGCACTAACATTTCGATACTCAATCTGGTTTGAAAAGTTACCACCAGCTAGCTATTCTGTCACAGTTTCCCAGAATGAGTTTCCCACATGTTTTAAATATGCTCTTCCAATCAAGACCAAATTTGTTAGAATCTGATGAGATCCTTTCTAGTTATTATGACTAATAACGAGTTTATAACAGCGATTTCAAAAGGTGGCTAAAAGTTATTCCTAATTTTTTTCCATTTTCTTTACACATTGTTCCGTGTAAACAAGATAAAACCGGAAAGTTCTAGTCTTCACAACATGACAACATTAGCACTTTACCAGTTCAAATTAGGTTTACACCAAGTTGTAGCCCATTTGCTCTTACACAATGCTCAAACCTTTTGTAGCAGAAACATTTTCCTAACTGTTTTCATTGTCCTATGTTTAATCCATATCGGGGTCACTTTTGGAGAGCTATTGTAAATTTCGAGAAAAGTTTAGTTATCAGCAAACGCACTTTTCTTATTTTGCAGACCCTTGGTAAGGTCTGAATATGTGGAAATTAGAAAAATCTCAGATGGTCGAAAAATGGCGCCCCCCCCCTTTTAGGTGGGAATACATGGGTTAGCTTATTTCTGATATCACTTTCTGGAATTGCTACTGAAATTTACCTTCTAGGCTGGCGCTTTCAAATATAGGAATAATGCGATAGCAGTAAAAAGTGAATTAAGCTGTTTATCATCGTTTGAAATTCTTTATGATTGAATCGTTTCGACAGCTCTGCTCCGGTATTCTTGAAAGCAGTTAAGGTTCCGGCGTCTGATTTTAGGTGATACAAATTTAATTGTTCGGGTTCGACGTAATCTAGTCACATTGGATTCCAGCTTGTGCCAAACACTATTTCCAATTCAATTAGGACAGTATGGTTTACCGACTCATGCTGTTACTCATTTGCGTCAATGTTTTCACCGTGAAAACAGGTAAATGTCAAAACATTGTTGTTTTATATGTCGTGAACAAAAAGCCGATGCGGAAAAATAACTTGATTGTCCGGTCAAACAAACGATCTCTGCATGACGTCTGCACTCATTTTCCTCTCACTATGTGCATGTGACTTTTATGCATATGCGAGGTTGCACGTAATTATATACCGCATGTACCTGTGATATACTGGTGATTGTGTCATGCGTACATGTTTCCATGCAGTTTAAATATATACGTACGCACGCACTGAGAATCCGAACTTACGAAAGGTAAGGTAATTGAAACGGCGCCACTATGGAATTTATTTTAAAATGTAACGTAAAATAAGTGTGAGTATAGCGCAAACGTGACAGTGTGCAATTACTAGGGAGCGGGAATTTCAACAGCATTTTACTGGAAATTATACAGCGTATGGCACTTTGGTATTATATTGTAATGGTACTAACAGCTACTCACACTTTCTAGTTGATGAAGTCTTTAACTTTTAATTTAATTTCTTGCGAAATCACCTCATTTCTCGTAGCAAATATTAGAAATTTGCCTGGTATTGCCCTGCATCTACATCAGGATTATCTGAAGCTTAAGCTAATCTTCAAGTTTAAGATCGAAGCAGTTATAGCTTGTCTCTAATTCTGGGTTAGAGATTATTGCTGCATCAGCCACAATAGATCGAGAATAATCAATCTACAGCTTCCGCTGGAAATTACATCGAGTTAAGGATTATCCAATCAAACTGTGTTTTTATGCCATGTGATGAGCAGAATGGACCTTAGAAATTTTGGAAAATTCTCAAACATGCTACATTTTATTGTTGTTTTTATTATTGTTATTATTTTATTATTTAGGTATTTTAGCATTTTCCCTTAAAAATAATGCTTGTTTTTAACGTTCATAACATTCATGTACAATGAGAAACAAGAATTTGAATTTCTAGAACTATGTAGCAAATTATGTCCAGCTACTATAATCATTTTAAAGCTTACTATGTACTCTAAAACTTTGCTCTAGATATACGTCTGTAGCTCTCATCGTTTTTGAGCAGTGAATTTTGGAAGAATGTTTGCTCGAAAATTGGTTATTTTTGACACGATCTTCCTGAAGCCAAATTTTGTCGAATTGGAGCCAGTGTAAACTACAAGCCTGGACAAGTTTATACTAGAATTAACGAGGCTCCAGAGAGCTCGAAATTAGGTCAATTAGAGCCCTGCCCACTGAATGAGTCTAAAGTTCTGGTCGAATAACTGATTTTGTCAAATTGCGGCGAAAATGTTTTGACCGAAGATTGGTCCACAACCAACATGTACAGTAGGGCGGGGAAGCCCTACTGTGCATAATTATTTTATTATTTTAAAAGATGTATTTCAATATTCTAAACGTTTTGTAGGTTCTAGTTTTCTCTAAAAGCCTACTTATAATTTGTTATCTTAATATGAAAATGTCAAAATTATGTTGTCATCACTGTCTGCAAAGATAGAGCATGCATATTCTAGTTTGTCTGGAAATTTCTATTTTGAAACTTTGTTCGCTTCTCATTGGCTGGGCGGAAGTCACGTGTGATCGCATGATGACTTTTGATGACTTTCTGCCCAGTTAGTCAGTCTTAGCTTAGCGCTTGATTGGAACGGTCGGTTTTTCAGTCTTTCTCTGGCTCAAATTTATGCTATTTGTGTTTCATTTTACCGACATTTTGGGGTCCCCTAGAGTCTTGAACGTCGGGTTAGACAAGTAAAGACCACCCAATCTGGTGATAGGCTGGGTGGGGGACACCCAAATATTACTATCGGGGCTCCCAGCAATTATATACCTGCTTTATTTATGATATATTCTATGATATAAATCTGCCATTTTTGTCTGGATTTCCTGTCAACTGTAAGTCTGTACTGAAATTTATTGCATTTCCCCCCCTCCAGTTTCAGTAAATATTGTAATACGGCCACTTGGCCTTGTGTAATTTAGCTAAGTTGTAGTTGTCTTAGTTCGGTAAGTAAGGTTTTAGGGTCTAGCTTTGGGCAGTTTAGTGGAGTTGAGTTTAAGTTTCACGATTTATTGGGTTCTAATTGGCGAGGCTTGTCGAGGTCGGCCTGGAAATCATCTCCAGTCCAGGTTGCGTATCCAGTCTATAGCGCACAGCACCCCAGTAAAGGGTTTTGGTCGCCATTTATCCAGTCCCTGGGGCCAAATCTTTACAAACAGGTGGTTCTAAGAGATATTTTGTACACAGTATGTTTGGACAATTTGCCAGGGGCCCTATTTTATCTTTCTCTTTATCGGCCTCCTATTAAGAGCAATGATTTTCAGATAATTTTTTGTCAAAATCCAAAACCGTGCCTGGCACATTATCTTAGAAACACATTGGATACGACCATTACCAAAACTTTTCAGAAAAAAATGGTTAAAAACTATGGCTACGTTTGGTAAACTTGCGACCAATACAAACTAGGTAGACACGTTTCAATGATACCAAGCGCCGCAAAAGATGCAGAGCTTCATTTTGATATGTGGCTCAATTCATAGCTCTCAACATTCAGTAAGTTATAGCTTTCCAAAGTGGACTGAATGTAAGGGAAGTGCGACCTTAAATAATAAACTTAACTCATTGAAACGTGTCTACCTAGTTTGTATTGGTCGCAAGTTTACCAAACGTAGCCATAGTTTTTAACCATTTTTTTCTGAAAAGTTTTGGTAATGGTCGTATCCAATGTGTTTCTCAGATAATGTGCCAGGCACGGTTTTGGATTTTGACAAAAAATTATCTGAAAATCATTGCTCTTAATAGGAGGCCGATAAAGAGAAAGATAAAATAGGGCCCCTGGCAAATTGTCCAAACATACTGTGTACAAAATATCTCTTAGAACCACCTGTTGGTTGTGGACCAATCTTCGGTCAAAACATTTTCGCCGCAATTTGACAAAATCAGCTATTCGACCAGAACTTTAGACTCATTCAGTGGACAGGGCTCTAATTGACCTAATTTCGAGCTCTCTGGAGCCTCGTTAATTCTAGTATAATCTTGTCCAGGCTTGTAGTTTACACTGGCTCCAATTCGACAAAATTTGGCTTCAGGAAGATCGTGTCAAAAATAACCAATTTTCGAGCAAACATTCTTCCAAAATTCACTGCTCAAAAACGATGAGAGCTACAGACGTATATCTAGAGCAAAGTTGTAGAGTACATAGTAAGCTTTAAAATGATTATAGTAGCTGGACATAATTTGCTATATAGTTCTAGAAATTAAAATTCTTGTTTCTCATTGTACATGAATGTTATGAACGTTAAAAACAAGCATTATTTTTAAGGGAAAATGCTAAAATACTTAAATAATAAAATAATAACAATAATAAAAACAACAATAAAATGTAGCATGTTTGAGAATTTTCCAAATTAATAAACTGATTAATTTTCTGTTTTAGAGTTTTTGTACGCTATTTAGTTCTTTATCAGTTTATGCAAAAGTTACAAAAACACACTCACCTACTAACTCAGCGGGCTTTCTACGTATTCCTACAAACAAACTTACCACCTTTTCAACTTGAACATTTAAACTGATGCAGCCCTAGTATTCAGTGTTACTAATACTACTACGGTTAAATACTATCACAACTATTTGCTTTAAAAAACTAACAACAACTAACGGTCCAAAATAATTCCAAAATACGTAGTGGTAAATGATTAATTTTATGTTATTTCAAATATAAATTCGTTTCAGCGCTGAAACGTAATTTCTAGTGTGATTATGACTAACCATCAGCTATAATTGGCTATATTTGGATTCCACTGCCCGTCCGTCCCCTGATCGTAGGGCGACCTACACAGATGACCGGGGATCTAACATATTCACAGAGCCTTATTCGTGATCCTAGGCCGTGAATCAGCATCAGGATTCCAAATACCACCAAATTATACCAACACACACCGTCGAATCATGCAATTTGGCACAGAATTTTGCAGGCAACAATTAAGGACTCGTGTAGAATTTCTTATATTATACCTAATTATTCATGATGGTAAACCAAATTGCTACTTAATTTGGCATTTTCCTGAGTAATATCTGATTGTTTTCAACTGACATTTGTCAAGACCCTCATCGGACAGAGGAAGTTTGTATGGGGTGCCCTTCATACACGCGCACAGTTACTCAACATTCGCCCGAAATCCACACTCTCAAGACATCTGCTGAACTTTAGATGGTTGATGTGCCTCATAGCCTTGGATGCTGATGAAGCCCTGAAATCACAACAACTTTTGAAAGAACATTCCTGTTTAATCGCTGCTTCTTGTATATAATAATAATAAAATGATAATAATGATGATATATAATAATTTGTATTCCTTATAACTCTCATGGCATCGTTTTAGCTCGCAACTATCAAAATTTAATAAGCTTCTTGTTCTTAGTAAACAAGGGATGAAAGGAGGTCCTATTGCAGAACAGGGAAGAGTAACGAAACGACTCTTCCATAAATCAGCAAGGGAAATGGGGGACGGGCCAATTTCTGATCTAGGAAGACTAACGACTTTTCCATAGTGATTTTATTACCTATTTCTTTATTCTTTCGCATCCTACTGGCGTTGTATCAGCTACATCATTACTTTTGGCAATTCCATATTGATCACAATCCATAAGCTGATTTTCCATTATCTCTGGACTTAATTTTGATTTCCACATTACGAATATCTTTGAAGTTACCCGAACGAGCAACAGCGACGCATAGCACCCCAACTGACTGAATGAAACCCCATAAGACGCAAATAACTACAAATTATGCTACAAATTTAACAAAAAATAATTTCAACCTGCCAATTTATAAACGCACACACGCAACTGCAAATAAAGTAACCCAATTACATCAGATAAAATAGTCGCAGATAGTTATAGCTACAGTTATAGTATTATGTGATAGATGAGCCACATGTCAACGATTTAGTCACCAGTCGAAGTCCAGAATAAAGCTCAAATTAGAGATTCCACCGCGTCATCTTTGATCGAAATGTTTCACACGAAACCCTTACTGTGACATTTGACCTCTACTTTAGGTTTGTCAAAAAATTTCAACAACGGTCAGTTTACGAAAGAAGTCACGAGTCCAAGGTTTGGAGGAGATGGTGGAGAACGTCACAATCGCAGCTGCTACTCGCCTCAGTCACTCTACAAGATAGGCGTGAGTGACGCTTATACATTTGTGAATGGTATTCTAGTGGGCTGCTTTTCTGAGACATGCGGCGGAACAGACCTGCCTTTGGTAGGACGCAACTTTAACATGTTTACGTAAGTTATTTTAGTATTGTTACTTCCAGATGGCTTTTCGTTTAGTGTGTATCGCACTAGCCAGTCAGTTAATTTGCATAACATAGACATTGTATAATAAAGCCTTCATTAAATGTCAGTTTTTTATTAGTTCCCTGCAAAAAATTTTAATGCATGGAAATACATTTGTAATACAGGGAAAAGGATTACTGAATTATGCAACTGCAGAAAATAAATGTGGTTAATGTTGTCCCCTCACCGTTTCACTTTCTTTTTTACATTTGCGGAGATAAAATTCAGCTTAATTTATCCGCCCCCCTTTCACATATTGACTATATCATCATTTATTTTCCCTGAAAACAAGATTTCTGTGCATAGAAACACAATTTAATACACGGAAAATGAGAAATTAGTACTTACAACTGCAGAAACAAAAGTTAATTAATTGTGCTCCGCCCCCTCGTTCATATCATAGTAGGACAAGTGAAGTAAAAAAATAGCCTGGCACTGTTGACTGGTTAAAGACTGGATAATTGAAGTATATACATGTATATATATATATATATATATATATATATATATATATATATATATATATATATATATATATATATATATATATATATTAATTAGAGATGAGGATTTTGCCCTCCCTAGCCGATCCGAGCCGAGCCGACCCTTTCGAAAGATTTTAAGTTCACTGTAATATTTCCGACTTTGTTCAAACAAAATAGCCAACAAATTCAAAGAATTCTGTTTTCTGTTTTCAACTTTTCAATTTCCTGTTTTTGCTTGGCTTTATTTATACCTTCCTTCCAAGCCAAATTAGTCTTAACGTTAGGCTGTGCTTTTCTTTTTCGTTTTCTATCTTCTATAGTTTTCTATCTTTTCTCTTTCACTTCTCGATTCTTTCTCTTTCCTAGATTCTATCTTAGATTTCTTTAGAATTTCTATCGTAGTCTTTCACTATCTTTTGACTGTACAGTTTGGCGGCTCAGTAGAGTCTGCACTTTAATGTATGTGTGTGTTTTCTACGACTACGGATACAACTACGGATATAACTACCGAGCGATGACGCGAAATAATGATCAGCTCCGATCCTGAACTATATTGAGTTAGCCGTTCGATCTCTAACGAGAACACGGTTGTGACCTCTTCCCAAAGAAGCTAAATTACATTCCTCCTCATTCCAAATTAAGTATAAATTGCCATGACTATAACATCTACAACTCGTTGATTAAAATTTGAACTTTCATATACGTTTCTTATTTGTTTGTTTGTTCTTTATATTTGTCTTTGATTTTGCTCAGTTTACTAACCCCGTAAAAGTGTCTTCTAACCACCAGTAGCTAGGTTTTTGCCATAATTTGGTTGTCATTGTTTTCAGTCATCTTGTGCTTTATGTTTATGCTTTATGATTATGTACAGTTTTGAATCTTTCCTGCCATATATACTTCTGCTTTGTTCAGTATTTTGCTTATACGTGTATCCCCTTCCTAAGTATTTTCCCCTATGTTTAAGTGCTTTATTTTGTGCCTTTAATTTTTATCTTGTTTATGATCAGGCGATCTTTTTCTTTATCCGGCGAAGAATGTAGTAAATTTTTACTTGATTTAAAATATTTATATTGTTTATGGAGTTTTATTGGATTTCCTTTATATTTAAAAATTTCTTTGGACTTTTATAGTTAGAAATTTATTTGCAATATATAATATACCTCATACTTTATGCATTGATTTTTGGTTTTTGTTACGTAGGATTTTGTGCATTGTTAGTGAATTAGTTTCAGTTTTCGACAGATAAGATATCTCACGATATCACTACTTGATAAATAGGAAAATTTAGCCTAGTTCTCTACATTTTATAGTACTTTCTGTTGTCTGTATAGCTTAGTTAGGTCATTTTTCACTCGTGTACAGATACTTTGAAACTTTGTGTACAGATAAATGTTGTATTTGTATTGTTTGCTTTTGAACATTTGCTATAAGCGTGAATGTAAACGTATGTTTGTGAGTGTGTATGACAGATCACTGTATGCTGTATGATTGTTGTATTTCTATTTTCGTTGTGGATAGTGGTATTTGGTTACTATTTTCATTGTGGGTTCGTTCCGACTCTTTTCAGTCTCTTTTGAGCTTTTCTTTTGAAGTTTTCTAGTATCTAACTTTGACCGTGTTGTATTTCTTATGGTGGTCTTTTGGCTAATGGGTGTTTTGGTATAATTCCCCATGTTTTGCTCATATTGAAAGACTTCCAAGTGCTACCATTGTATAATTAATTTTTAAATAACTTTACTTGTTACGTTTTAACTACCATGGACTTAAACGTGCCAGGATACTGACATAACTGATCACATGGTATATACTTATTGTGAAATTCTCTAATTCTTTTAATTTGAATTATTGGTAGCAACCTCTTCTCCTTACTGCTTTTTAGCAGGCGCCAAAATTTTCTTCACCGGGGGAAGATGTGAAATATCACTAAAATTAACATTTAAACGGTCAAACTAAAATGTACTTCTGTGTAAAACCATCAGTTCCTATAGCTAACCTGATCTGCAAGATTTGTCTGATTCAGTGTAGTGTTGTGTTGCCGTCTTTACCGGTTGGGTCCCTTGTATTTCTTTATCATTAAATTCATTTGTCCGCCACATGGTTATTTAGTTGGTTACTTCCGAAGCCTCAGGAATTCATCAGCCTGGTAATGTTTAGTTGTTAGTTAGGTAAGGCCCACCAACTGTGTGCGGATCTAGGCCACGGCTCGTACTACCTGCAATCGCCCCGCCATTACAATTCAGGTCTAGTCCAGGCAGTAGGCCTGAATTTAACATATATATTTATGAGTCGATTTCTGCGTAGTTCAGATATTGAGCGTTGTTGGCGGACAACCTCGAAAATCAATTTGCTTCATAATTTCTGAGTTGATTAGGTTTAGTAAGCACAGTAAAACCTGCCAATATCAGTCGACAAGTTCGATAAGCGGTTCGTGAGTTAGGTCCATTTTTGTGATTTTGTGATACCGGCTGAATGGCTAATTTTGGTTCTTGCCGTTGTTCTATTGTACTGGAAGATGTATGCTTGTTAGAACGCTGCATTTTTTCTCAAACTATTCATAGATCCCTGCTATATCTCCTTAGCTGTCATGTAGTTTTCAAACATTGTAGCTATGACATCGCGGAGCCCATCAACCGAGGGTAGACGAAGTAAGTTTACTCGATCTAGAGAGCTTGTTAGTACGAGGCCAGACATAATTTTTCGATATATCATTTTTAGGATAGTAATAAATCTGCTGGCCAAAAATGAGCGAAATCCCAGACCCAGTTCTGAGATATGGCTTTTCAATGTTTGAAAAATCGCCGATTTTGAGCCAAACGTGAGATTATGTCAACTTTGAGCCGCATAGCCGACAAATACGAATGGATATTGAGCTAATATTTTGCACACATAAACTAGGTACCATAGACAGTGTTTTGGATAAATTTCAGCCACATCTGAGAAATTTTATTTTTTTCGATTTTTTTGTCCGCATTTTGGAGGTTCCAAAATCGGAAAAATAAATTTTCTAAGATTTGGCTGAAATTTATCCCAAACATTGTCTATAGTACCTAGTTTATGTGTACAAAATATTAGCTCAATATCCTTTCGCATTAGTCGGAGGTAACGGCTGACAAAGTTGACATAATCACACTTTTGGCTCAAAATCAACGATTTTTCAAACCTTCAAGAGCCGTCAAATGTATATATAGCGCGGAATCAGCCGTCAACAGATCAGTTTTTGCTCTGACAACAGAGTGTTCCTAGTGGCGTGCTCTGATTATGTACTCTTGGTGATAGACAGTGAAAGGGTATCATCAGTACCAGCAAGAGTCTATAACAGGAAGGTGAGACAGGTTCTAGTGTGTTAAGCTTGCCATATCCTCGGCACATTAAGGCCGAAATCTGGGGGGGGGGGGGTACCGCTTACCGTTGTTAACCATACGTTTATATGCGTTTGAATTAAAACGCATCGGATTGGCTAATCGCCTACCTTATGTCAAATGTATGTGTATAATCGGACCCCCCCAAAGGTCTCGGGGCGGTCCCAATTCTACGTAAAAGTTTGTAAAAGCGTTCAGCTCCTTGCTGATTGGCTGATTTCTAACGGCATACCGTAGTTAAAAATCAGCCAATCACCGAAGAGCTAAACGCTTCTGCAAACTTGAACAATTGGGAACCTCTTCCCGAGACATTCGGGGGGTCCGGTTATACACATAAATTTGAAATAAGGTAGGCGATTAGGCAATCCGAAAAATTTTAGTTCAAACGCATATAAACGTATGGTTACAGCCACGTCGTAATTTTAGGGGAAAGAAAAAGAAATAAAATGAAAACAGTTATTTATATAAAGAAAAAAAGAATTTTGGCTTCAGTTTTCTTTAATTCAAAGGAAAAGGTAAAGAAACGCGGCTTCCTTTTGCTTTAATTTCATAGACTCTTTATTTGTTAGGCTCAAAGTGAGATTAACAGCTGCTATTCTTGTAACATATGCATTTATATCATAGACCACATGTATTAAACCAGGTAGGAGTCCTTCTGCGAAGGGTCACTTGCTTGGGCTGTTTATGAACGATTGACTGACAGCTGAAACCTGCGCCAGCCTAATGACTCTCTTTTCTTTAAATAAAGAAAATAGAGTCGAGATTTCTTCTTTTGCAAGAAAATGAAAACGAAAAAGAAAGGAAAATTTAAAGAAAAATTTCCCTCGAAAATTACGGCGTGGCTCTATTAACTTTAAGTGGAACCACCCACCCCCCTCCCGAGATTTCGGTTTTTTATGAATCCAAACCACCCCGACTCGTGCAGGAGGAGGAGCAGTACCACCACCCGTTCAGCTTCAACACTGAATAAGATTATATCTAGCTATTATATTATATATAGCGTTTCCATTATTCCATTATTCACACGAATAGACCGGTAATTTAGAGCTTCTGTCTCCGAACCTTTGTTTTTATAAATTGGGGCAACGTTAGCAGATTTCCATTCGTCAGGTATTTTACCTATTGATAGAGGCAAATTATACAGGACATGCTAAGGTTGGGCTAACTCATGTGTTAAAAACCTACTTTACTAACTGTAATCCGTCCCAAATTACTCTATTTGTGCTTCGTGAATGATCAATGTATCAGTCTCAAACAGCAACCATCTAGCTTATACAAGGTAGCTTAATTGCTTATATAATCAGTCTTGTTTGTTCTTCCGTATGTGCTGCGGCCGGTAATGCCCATTTATGATCATTTATTGCCTTATATAATATTTGTCTACATTAAATCCAACGCAAGTTCTAGTAAACGCCATGACTTGTTTCTTCTTTTATTATGTAAGGTTAGATAGGGTTTCTCTTTCTTTCTTTGCGAGTTGCACCCTAGGTAGGCCTAGCCTGAGAACCTGCATCCTTTCGCCATTTAAGTATCGGTTTGGTACCGGACAGTAAACCGGTAGTTAACACATGCGCTAAATTTTTTAAAAATTTTGGAGGAGTTCCACCAGGTCCACACCTTAACTTTGAAGGCAAAATTTTTGTAACATTAACTATTCTTCTATAGATAAGTTCATATAATCAAGAGTACATAATATAAGAGAATGCCACTAGGCACACTCTATGTTATTAGAGCAAAAACTATGCTCTGCACGCTAACGGCCCACCCCCCCCCCGCAAATTAGACCCTTCACTTCAAAGAATTTTGTGCGGTATGTTTGTGTTCTAAAGCTCGAAGCAGGCACAAAATTCGCTAACACACTGTTTGTGTTTTCGAGCTTAAGGTGCTGGTATCCTTTTGTGCAGTGCTTTTTTGGTGATTTTTCGAAATGCTCTAACTTTCGCAATTTTTGGAGTTGGAAAGAGTTTTATACATCCTTTTAAAGCTTATAATCTGTACATTAACATGAGCTTACGAAACTAGCAAAATTGGCAAGAAAATAGCAAAAAATTTCCGACATTCTTACATCTGACAGACTGAATATGGACCAAAAATTTTTGAACATCGATTTCTCAAAACTGTAGAATGGGCCAAAATTTCTTCTTGTGCCATGATATGAAGGACATGTGGGCCGAGGGACATTTTTTTGGATTTGGCTCAACAAGTCTCAGTACTCCAGAAAATCCGGCAAATACGCGATGACACGAAATTTCGCAACTTTCTAGTCAGTTTCCTCACAACTGGAGATGTTTTAGCTCAAACCAAGAAAAATGTCCCTCCGCAATAGGGCGAATTTTCATCCAGCCAAAAATCACGCGAATCCATTGGGTAGTTTTTGAGAAATCGATGTTCAAAACAAAATAATCGCAATTTTGCCAAAATGGTTTTTCGACGAATTCTCTAGCTTAAAGCAGCGAACTCCAGCGAATAGGTATTGCTAAAATGCGCAATTGGAGGATGTATCGATTGAGTACAAATAAGACGAAATTGTACGTAAGGTTTGGCAGTAATTTTGAAAAAACTGATTTCTTCGAAAATGGCCATTTTTTGACCCCAAAAATCATTTTGGCTTATACTGCCTTAACCACTCGAGGTAGCTCAAAAGTTGTAAAAGCAAAAATGTTCCTTTTGGCACCCTCTTTCCAGCCATCACAACCAATCCGGTGTAGAAACCACGTACTGAGAGAATAAGGGCAAAAACCAAAACTTTCTTATCTTTAAACCTAAAAATCCGCGACTGGTCCGTGAATGTTAAAGAGCACGAAAATAATGTATTTGGAAAGTTTCATCCACTTTCACGAAGAATTAGAGCTTGTAGGGTCGAATTTACACAAAGCGATACCAGCACCTTAAGGGGGGGGGTCCATTTTTGGCCGATTTTTCGACAATCTCCGATTTTGCTCATTTTCACATATTTTGTTGTCCGATTGGTATATTTTAACGAGTTTTTGAAATGAAGGTCGGATCTCTTACGGTTAGCGAGTAATTTCCAATCAAAGTTGATGTCAGTATGTGTTAAACATAGGAAACGGAAAAAGTGGTGATTTTTTCCGTGCGCCAGAGAAATCTCGCCAACGACAAAACGGAGCACTTCAACGTCCATTTTATATCATAAATACTATCTAGAAGGGTGATTTGTAGGAAGCAGAATTTTAATTTAGGCCTTCAAAAATTTTTAATTAATTTTTTAAGTTTGCGAACACCCAAATTTGACTGTTTTGCAATGTTAAAATTGGGGGTCAGCAACTTTGATGAAATATTCTGAAAGCTGTAAGGCCTAATTAAAAATTCTACTTCCTACAAATCACAGCTTATGACAAGACACTTCGAACGATACCAATTGATCCTGGTTAGCTCTGTCTGATTTCGAGATTTCTCTGTCGCAGAAATCTCAATTTTAGCAAAATTTTGAAAATTCCCGTTTTTTGGCAAATAACATAGAGCTATGGCAACACAGACCTATAGAATGTTAGACTATCTATTTGCGCACCATTATTGATGACTTTAGGTCACGTTTGGGCACAAATGGTGCAGATTAGTGCACCCAGGTGGTCGCTGCGGTTAAATATTGGGGTGTGACAACCATAATCTCAAAAATAGCGATTTTTCAAATTTTTCGAAGTATGTTAAATTTTATATCAATCGAAAGCTCTCATTGTTCTGAACATTTTTCTTCTTGGACTGCAAATGCACCAAATTCAAGTTATCGGCCGTTAAATGATTTTCGTGGTCAAGGCTTTCCAGAGCCGGTGCTACTCCCTAAAATCACTAAATAAAGTCATAAAGAAACGTTTTCCCATTAAAGGCTACACTAACTTCTTTGTTTTCATCAGATAACAAACATACAACCGAATGAAGCTCCATTCTCAAGGAAGTTCAGGTGTAAAGTGCCTTTATTTGCTGCGGCACCGCCGTTTTCACTTGTTTTCAAATTGCATGCTATTAATAGCAAGTTACTCATTAAGTACTGAACGAAACTACTCGAAATTGAAACTTGATATGCAGGACATATGTGACAAAATTTTCTGTGAAAATGAGCAAAATCCGTGACCATAAAATTTTTCATGGTGGACCCTCCCTTAAGCACGTAAACATAGAGAGAGTGAGCGTACCCCCGTTTCGACTAGGTACTGATTTGCGGGGGGGGGGGGTCACAAGCGTCTGATTTGCGGGAGGGGTGGGCCGTTAGCGAGCAGAGCATAGTTTTTGCTCTGATAAGAGAGAGCTTGCCTAGTGGCATACTCTTATCATTATGTACTCTTGATATGGTATAATCAATGGTATGCTGACTATCATAGCTTACTTGAATAGCATTTCCATCATCCACAGTAAAAACGCTACAAAAAGCCCTATTAAACTCATCAGCTATATCCGACTCTTCCGTCAACAACCTATCATTTACTTTAAGAACAGGTATTGTATGCGACGGTCCCTTAAGCTTAGTATTAATAAACTTCCAAAATTCATTAGTATTACCACATTTCAAAGATTTATTCTCCAAAGATTTTCTTCCTGATAAATGTTATTCTTAATTTGACTGCAAACATTTTCCCACTTATCCTTTATCTTCAAATCTCCAGTTTGCCTAAATTTGGACCATAGCTTTCGCTTCTGATTACACAACTTGTTAATTGCAAAAGAAGTCCTAGAGAATTTTTCCGCACTTAACTTTTTAGGAACACTTTCATTAATGGTGAGAAAAAGTAGATGCTTAAACGTCAACTTTCAACGTCAACATAAAGTTCCAATTTCATAATATCTGGCTTTGTTAAAGTCCAATTTAGATACTGGTACATAGCTAGACGAATAAGCCATCGTCAACAAAAAATCAACTTTGTCATGATCTGAAATTGCTAACGGCCCGGTTACCCTCACACTAGCAATTTCACTGTTAATCAAAATAATATCCAAGCAATTTTGTTCTCTGGTTGGAGCGTGCACAAACTGAGCTCAGTTTAAAGTTAAAACTAAATCTAAGAATATTTCTTTCTGTTTATTTTTACAAGTGAAATTTGTCTAATCTATGCCTGGAAAATTAAAATCACCCAACAGAATGTACCTAGAAGAACTTTGAACGAGTAATTTTATCCTTTTACATTGCAGCTCTACCTGATTACATAACCGAGAAGCAGGAGAATAACACACAACAAATCTAACTTTATCCCGATTTTCATATTAAAAAGTATCAAACCAAGCTTTTCATAACGATTTTCGGAAAAATTTGAAGTCGCGGCAGATTTAAAGCTTTTGTGCACCAATGCAATACTCCTCCCTCTGTAGCACGTGTCCTATCAGATCGAAACGCCTCGTACCTGTGAAATAACCAAGTTCAAAGGTTTCAATCTCCTTTTTGAACCACGTTTCTGTAACAAAAATAAAAGAATAGATCGGTTTTATCGAAAGAATTTTAGCCTTAAATTCACCAATTTTGGATCCCAAACTTCTCGCATTCAGTAATACAACATTATACCCAGTTATAATAGCATTAATCAAACCAGTCTTCTCACTACTGCTGAGGTTCCTCGCCAGTAGGTGGTTGGGCAGGGTTTTGGTTTGCCAGGCACGATGCGACCATTCCGAATAACCAACTCCTCTCCCTCGATCAGCTGGGACTTAAGCTCTTCTCTAAGGGCACGATCATGTACCCTTTCAAAATACGTCAAATCGGGGCGAATCCAAATGGATTGATAAAGTTCATCCAGTTCACGAATAGCATCGGCGGACGGCAGGAATGTAGAGCGGGCATCCATTGAATTAAAGCATATTTTAATGATTTTTTCTTTAGGCGTTCCTTCCGGGCTGTCCCGAAAAGCTTTCGAGATAGCCGACTCCTCAAGGCCAATTTGCAAAGCTATACCGATCACCTCTGTCTGAACGTCAATCTTATTCCGGTTCCCTTCCGTAAAGAGGAGACAAGAGAGAGGAGGAGGCATCACTAGGTTATTCTTCTTCGCCTGCTTCTCAGGAGCTTCGGAAACGCCGTCAGGATAGGAAGGAGGGCATCCATACACTTAGTGACCACCTGTGGAATAATTTCCATGACAGCATCTCTGATCACATTGGCCGTTGGGTTAGAGGTAGACTCAGCAGAGACGGGATTACTGGTGGCAGATACAGATCCAGACAAAAAGCTAGAGGTAACTTGCCGTAGCAGGGACTTACGGTTCGCACAGATGATTCCCATGAACGGTAGGGCACCGACAGATTCTAATTTTCTGAACTGAGAATCAGATATCAGTAGGCAGGAGGCATGAGTTTTCATAGAGCACAAGGTGCAGGACAACGAAAAAGTTTGTTCCGCAACTTCACTGGCGCAAGGTACGCATGACGACGATTTAGGCTTGTCACTTCCAGACTACAACTACTTTTTCTTCCACCAGCAGAAGTAGGCGGGCTCATCTTAATAAACAGGATTAGCCGGATTAGTAGAAAAGAAAACGAACCACAATCGTAGAAATAAATCCAGTTGACACCCAAATGAATCAATCAATCAAAGACCTGAATCAAAAATCACAGACTTTAATGTGCCGAGGGTATGTCAAGCTTAGAACACTAGGAAGGGTCGAGTGTGTCACTCTTCCGTTTATAGACTCTTGGTACCAGTGATCTGTGGGGATCTTAGTATTCACTGTAGTGAATAGTAAATTGATTTCTGAGATTATTAGCTAAGTTCTCAATAGTTGTGATGGAATCAGAAAATTCTGGGTCGGTGAGATCGGCATAAGAGTAAGCTGAACTTTTACACTGCGACAAAAAAATTTTAATCGCTCTTTACAACAGTATCCAGAGTGCCAGAATCAGTGCACATGACGTTTGCGCTTTGACTTAAAGTCTTGATAGTCAATAGTTTTTCTCTGAGCATCTAGATGCTATCTTTCTCTGTACCGTTTCTCTGCTGTTAAACGTGCAGACTCTGAAGTCAGGTCAGAGTTGATAGTAAGCCAGATGGAAGCACTTATTGTTCTTTCTGCCTGGTCTCTGGTGTCTTTGATTGAAAAAAAATTGTTCAAATCTACGGGTTTTACGATGCAGTGCCTTCTGGTACTTCTAGTACTGTGACTTGGGTGGCAGTCCAAACATCTGAGTTGTCCACTCGGCAACAGTTTAAAGACTACTTCATTAAGAAGCTCACACCCTACGGCGATCTTTTTGGGTTGGACCCTCGCTAGACCGACTTTATGTTTGGCCTAAAAAGTTGTTCCTCATCTTCCCAGGTTGTTGCCCTGTCAACGAGTTAAGGGCACGTGACCATTCCCTTCCTTAAAATGTTTTCATTAGGTTAGATCTAGACCTCCTGGTTACACCTGCGCCGTGCTACCGTAATTACTTCTCATGAGGTATTTATTGTCACTGTTTTGTTCACTTGTCTAGGTTTGAATGTCCACCTGGCTATATTGCAACGGGTTTATACGGACAGTACAACGATCTGGTGCGTAACCTAGGGCTGCTTTGCCGAAAGTTGGACACCTACACTGAATCCTGTAAGACGGAATCATTGTTGAAACCAGTTACCTTTGCTTGGGAGTGTCCTAAGTACTTTGGCATAGCAGGACTGACTATTTCTCAAGGACGAGCCATCGACAGCATCACAGCAACATGCTCAGTTCGTTGGGCCCCAGAGTCAGAAAGTGACCTGAAATACGAAGCCCCGAAAGAGTAAGCTCTCTTTATCACTTCAAATCTATAACTGCGGTCTTAATATAACGCTGGTGGTTGTAATGCAGCTATACATACATGGAGAGGACACATTTGACATATGATGGAATGGATTTGGGAGGTGAAGCAGATTTCTGTCCTTGTTATTTTATTCTATCATTCTTTCCCAAACATTTTAAAAATTTTTGGGTTGATAGGGATGAGGGTGAGTAACTTCTCAGGGAGTAGTGTATGGGCCTGGTCGAGTTCAGTCTGTTGATAATTAATACAATACAGCTGAAAACTCCAAATTCCGTTTCTTAAGATGGTAGTTTCCGTTTGTGTAAATTTGACCCTATAGGCTCCAATTTTTATGAAAGTAGATGAAACTTTCCAAATAGGCTATTTTGGAGCTCTTTAACATTCTGGGACCAGTCCCACATTTTCAGGTAAATTTTTGGTTTTTGGCATTATACTCACAGTAGATAGTCGATACAGCAGATTAGTTGTTATGGACTTATGGATGGAAATCGTGTACAAAAACGAACATTTTTGCTTTTACAAGCTTCGAGCTGTCTCTAGTGGTTAAGTCAGTATAAGCCGAAAACAAATTTTGGGGTCAAAAAACGGCCATTTTCGAGGAAATTTCAAAATTACTGCCAATAGTACCGACTATTTTCGTTTGTTTATACTCAATCGATACGCGGTCTAATTGCCAATTTTATCAATAATATTAGCTAGGATTCGTTGCTTTAAGCTAGAGATTTGGCTGAAAAACCATTTTCACAAACTTTTGAACATCGATTTCTCAAAACCTGCCCAATGGATTTGCATGATTTTGGGCTGGATGAAAATTCGCCCTATTGCGGAGGGGCGTTTTTCTTGGTTTGAGCTAAAACTTCTCCAGTTGCGAGAAAACTGAATACAAAGTTGCCAAATTTTGTGTCACCGCACATTTGCCAGATTTTCTGGAGTATTGAGCCTTGTTGAGCCAAATCCAAAAACGTCCCTCGGCCATATGTCCTTCATGGCACAATAAAAAATTTTGGACGATTCTACAGTTTTCAGAAATCAATGTTCAAAAATTTTTGGTCTATACTCAACCTGCCAGATCTCAGTGTGTCAGAAAATTTTTGCTATTTTTTGTTCTAATTTTGCTAGTTTCGTAAGCTCATGTAAATGTACAGACAATAAGCTTTAAAATGATAAAGCTCTTTCCAACTCCCAAAATTGCGAAAGTTATAGCGTTTCAAAAAATCACCACAAAAGCACTGCACAAAAGGATACCACCACCTTAAGTATCAGCGAACTTATCACAAATCTTAATCTGCACAAACCAGCTTCAGTTTCCGGAATTCTCTTCAAATTTTTCGAATTTACGAAAATTTAAGTTGTAGCCACAATATTGGTATCTATTTATTAGCACTTGAGTAATTAAACACACCTAGTCTCGAAAATGCCTCAAATGCTGGAAGTTCGCTAAATGCTGAGTTAAATTTTGATTTCGTTTGACGGTCTTTGCGCTTTCGGGGGATGCGGCGCATCTGCGCGAGTTTATTCAATACTTGTTCGTCCTGTGAAACTATTTTGCTTGATTTAGAAAAATATGGACAATGTTTTTAAAATTTAAAAAATTCGGTTTGCATGAATTCCGAAGATTGGTGACTTCTCAGAAGTTGGTTGTTTACAACAATTGATCAACTCTTCTAAGCTTTCGAGTGATAATGGCTTCTTATTGCTTAAAATATCCCAAGCACGAAGACTTTGCTATTTCTGAATTCCGAGTTGGGCACAGTTTTAATTGGAACAGTTGCAACGGTTTTAATTGCCGTAACAAGATACATGGTTATCTGTGAAGTCTATGATTTTATGGACTTTCTAAGTATCATGTTTAGGACGCTTGTAAAAATAAATTTATGTGTGCTCTAAACTTGTTATGTTAACATTTGTGCGCACTTGCTTCCATTTAGTCTTGTTTTGGATTGACTGTTAATCTCTTCTCTACGATATTTCAGGACTTCAGAGCCTCACAATGACTTCATCAACTGCACTGCTGCTAGTATTAACTGATGAATAACCATATATTTGACCGGTTCATTGAAATAAAATTGAAACTTTCTTTGATTTGAGGCTTAATTGCAATTTATGCTATTTATAAATAAAAGGTAAATGTAAAAAATGTAAATATAAGGTAACGGTAATTTAGCAGATGACTTTAACTGTGTGCTGCTCATTGGACTAGAGCCGGGGATTAAGTACTTGTGATGAGTTCAATACTGACAGACCGTGTATATTTGGAGAGTCGTGTCGAAAGTGCTTGATGTTCTTTAAGTTCTCAATAAATTAGTGTTGGGTCCTTGAGAAAGTAATAATAGACCTAAAAACGTCGCAATTTGATATATATAAGGAAGTCGATTGTTTATTCTAAAGTCAGTATCAAGAACAGTTTCAAACCAAAATGAATGTTCACAAGTTCACAAAAACAAGTTTAATTAGTTTAGCTCAAAGGGGCCGCTACAGAATGGCAAAGGGGACGCAAAAAACGACATACTCTCGCAACTCCAAAGATACAACTATAACCGGTTGCTGCTCTTCAAACGGTGACGCGTAGTGTATTACAGGTCATGTCGGCCAAGAAATTTTTTAGATTTTTATGATTTTTGGACTGTTTATGTAACCTAACCACTTTAGTTCTAGCTCACTACTAATTGCTTAGGTTTAGCACCCCGAGATTTAATGAATGAATCTCATATTCTACACTAGTTACCACATATGGCAATGTCATTAGAATTATATTCCAGGCACAATAAGATTTACAGGTCGCAATCTGGTCGGAGGTTATCAAAGTATTTACCTGGATAACTGGTACATAATAATGATACAATTTTGTTCCTAGAGATTTGATCTATAACTATTAGAAAACATAGTATTCACTTATTGCGTGAATGAGATTTGACCAAGTAGCTTGGTATATGTATAACCGAAGTAGTCGTATTGTTAGCGCCTGATTGTACGTGTTAGAAGTTGCTAGTTGCTAGTAATCCTGCAACTGTTTCGCTGGTCCTAAAACATAATTACTGCGCCTGCCCATCAGGTTATGGGCCCAGTGGATGCTCCCTAAAGTGACTTTTCTTGCTGGTCTTGGGTTTGTCAATTTGGTCTTGCTGGTTCCGGCGATATTGTCTATATCCGGGGTCAAAATGGCGGAAAAGGCTAAAGGTTTGACAATTGACAAATTTGATGGGAATAACTATCCTATCTGGAAATTCAAGATGCGTATGCTTTTAACCGAAAGGGACCTTTGGGGGTATGTTGAAGGGACTGAAACTCTTGCGGAAGGTGCCACTCCGGCACAGGTCAGGGATTTTCGAAAGAAGGAAAATAAATCCTTGGCAACTTTGGTGCTTGGTTTAGAAGATAACCAGATTTTTCTGGTGAAGTCGGCAAATACGGCGCGAGAAGCTTGGAACAACCTGCAGGCTCACTACGAAAGGAGAACGCTGGTAAACAAACTTTACCTTCGGCGAAAGTTGTTTCGACTGCAGATGAAGGAAGGCGAAGACATTTTGGCCCACATTAACCAGATCAAAGATTTGGCAAATCAGCTGTCAGCCATTGATGCCCCAGTCAGTGAGGAAGACCTGGTCACCATCCTATTGGCGAGCTTACCGGAGTCCTACGATAATTTGATCACCGCCCTGGACTCACGTTCAGATGAGCTGACCCTCCCTTTCGTTCAAAGTAGCTTACTCCAAGAAGAAGCTAAACGCAAAGAAAACAGAGAAACCACAGATTCAGCTGCTGAAAAAGCGTTCTCCGTGGAACCTCGAGAGCGGTCCAGCGGGAAAAGTGGGAACTGTTACAACTGCGGAATACCCGGTCACTTTGCGAGAGAATGCAGACACCGAAAAGGAGGCCCTCGCCAATACCGCCCTCAAAATCGCTCAAATCGCAAGGCGAATGCAGCTTGGAAGTCAACGACGGATTCGGCGGATGAATCTGATCCTGGCGCTTTTATCGTGGTGGGAGAAAGCCAAAAGGTTCTTCTTACTGAGGATAAAGGCTACGATGCGTCAGCGGCGTGGTTCATCGATTCTGGTGCAACCCAGCATATGTCATTCAGAAAGGACTGGATGCAGAACTATGAATTGCTGGCGAATCCTGAAGATATCACCTTGGGCGATGGCCGACTGGTCCAGGCCATTGGGAAAGGAGATGTAGCCATGAAAATGCATCTCCCGGAAGGTAATAAAAAGATTTTGTTTAAAAACGTTTTCCATGTTCCAAAGCTAACATTGAATCTAGTATCAGGGCCATCACCAAGAAGAGAAAAGTGATAAAATTTACAAAAGACAAGTGTTCTATATTTGGTCATGGTGAACTTCTTGGTGTTGCTGAGTTGGTAGGGAAGCTGTATAAACGGAAGTGCAGTTGGTACCGCGGCCAAAGTGCTTACGTTGCTGCCATTGACCTAGCCACTCTTTGGCACCAACGGCTCGGGCACTTAAGGTGGTGATTCCCTTTGGTCACATAAAGTTTGCACCATTATTACTCATCCATTACTTGGAGTTAAGAAGCCATTTTTATATCAAAATGTAGCTTCTTTTTCTCTTTTTAATGCATGCCACAGAACTAATGTTGCTTTTATAAAATATTTTTAACACATTTTAGAAGAAGTATAATTTTCCAGAATTTTTGCAGACTCAAGTAAATTTTTTCGCGAGACATCGGTTATATCATTCGATACCTCCAGCGAGCTCTCGTGGAGTAGTAGCAAGTTTTGGAAACATTTATTTTACAAGTCTTTAAACAGTCCATAAAATCGCCAGACTTCCTGAATTTGCGGCAATTAAAACCGTTGCAACTGTTCAATTGACCGAGACCCAACTTGGAGTTTTAAGCAATGAAGCCGTGAAAATTTGATCAATTGTAAACAACCAACTTCTGAAAGTTTTTGGAAATTTTAAAAACGTGCGCGCTGACCTCCTCAAATACTT
>JASAND010001215.1:0-29336 GCA_030248195.1 Trissonchulus latispiculum
TACCGACAGTCGTACCTCTGTACCTGAGTCACTCCAAACCTACTCCGAGCCAACACCGAGCATACACTGAGCCTACTCCCCATCCCATTAACTAGTAATTTTCCACTTATTCTTCCTCTTCCTGTTCATCAAATTGGTCCACCGTCTTTTCAGGTAGTACCACTGTGCTCAAACTGGAGTTCTTTTCTATGGCACGTCTGAGGGCTTCTTTATTAGAATACTTTGCCTCATACTCTATTTGTTTGGTCAGAATTTCATCAATTATTGGATCATCGAGGAACCCCTTACAACGTTGGATGTGAAAGTAGATTTTTCTATTTAGTTCAGCTCGGATCCTAGGTCGGACTTCATTGTAAGCCTCAATTTCAGCCTCAGCATCATCATGGCCGTCTGCAACGTATTCATTTGCTAACCTAGTTATTCTACCTTCGAACCTCTCTTCAGACTGCCTGACAAGCTCATCCCAAAACTTACCAATGTCAGTTGGCTCATAGATCTCTCCACAACTCGAGTCACTACTGTCTGAACATTCGGTACTTGTCTCTGATTCGGACTCGTCATACTCTGGTTGGGCACTGTGAAGGTTTTTTAACATGACGTTGTAGGTTGAACGCCCTGGTGAACGTCTGACCACAAGTGCCACACTGGTATGGTTTGTAATATTCACAACTAGACATGTTTGTTTTCTGCTTGAGTTTCAGTATACGCTTTATATCGAATTGGGCTACCAATCTAGACATGACTAACTTCGAGTACTGTGAATCAACATGTACATGCTAACTAGGTTAGCAAATGAATACGTTGCAGACGGCCATGATGATGCTGAGGCTGAAATTGAGGCTTACAATGAAGTCCGACCTAGGATCCGAGCTGAACTAAATAGAAAAATCTACTTTCACATCCAACGTTGTAAGGGGTTCCTCGATGATCCAATAATTGATGAAATTCTGACCAAACAAATAGAGTATGAGGCAAAGTATTCTGATGAAGAAGCCCTCAGACGTGCCATAGAAAAGAACTCCAATTTGAGCACAGTGGTACTACCTGAAAAGACGGTGGACCAATTTGATGAACAGGAAGAGGAAGAATAAGTGGAAAATTACTAGTTAATGGGATGGGGAGTAGGCTCAGTGTATGCTCGGTGTTGGCTCGGAGTAGGTTTGGAGTGACTCAGAGTACAAAGGTACGACTGTCGGTAGGTTAAGGCCCGGCATGGAAAGTTAAGACAAAATTCTGTAAAATATTAAAAAAGTATTCTCGGAGTAAGATTGGTGTAAAGCTGAACTTTGATGGGTTGAATGAAAAGTTAAGAAAGATTAAACACTTCATAATACCAATTTGTACAAACGGTTAAGTTATAAGCCAACCAACTACTAACTAACTCAAAATCTATATAAAGGGGTGAAATTTCTGGGGAAGTGTCAGTTTGACTTGTTCTTTTGTCGTGAGCGGTCGGTTTTAAAAGCTTTCTTGAAAACATGTATTGGTGGTGTTGGTTCAGTGTTCAAAGTAATGAGGTGCAGATTTGGGACTACAGTGCGCCAAGTTACTTCACCCCGGAAACAGCTATCGAGGATGGAAGATCGGCTACTTTTAAATTTAAAGGAACTTTTGGATTACCATTTTTGGGAGTTTTAGAAGGACCCGATTTGGTAGACCTTCGGATGGTAAGTAAGCAAACTTTCGGTCGAGAGAGCCAATCCCCAAAGTTGGCCAAAAACCATGCATTCAGTTCAATATTCAAATGACGTTGCGCCAAATTCTAATTTATTTAATTATTATTTCAATTTGTTTCTAATTTTAATTTAGTGCAGTTGCAGTCAGGTCAGGGTTGAGACAAAGCACGATGAAGATTCCGTGTGTCTAAATAATTGTCTAAAGTTTTCTGCTATTTACTCTCCATTTCTGCTATTTACTGTGCTGTGGGGTGAGGTGTCTGTTTAAACGCTGAAGTTAGGAGAAGATCACGGACAGAAGACACGATCTCCGACCAAGCTACTGCACGATTATTGGCACAAAAGTGCCGCCGTCGCATTCGGAAAACGTCACTTTATTCTCTATTTTGTCTACTTTTACAATTTTCACAAATGTAAGAAAGCAAGTAGCATAAGCGCTTTCTCAGTTAACAAATACCTACGTAGCCGTCAGTCAGAAAACGGGTCAATTTTCCTTCGTGTATTATCCCTGCGTTGTCGTGCACTGTTTTTGACTTCTGGTCGACTAGATATTTTTCCGACGAATTCAGATTGTCAAAAGCAGATCCCAGTGGAGGTTACCATTAATCCCACCTTGACTGTTATCAGTAAACCTCTCTGTTTTCCTAGAACACAGTTCTTCCTCTGTTCTAGAAATCTCCTCAAGATTTCTGGATGTACACGTAGATTACTACCTTTGGACGCTGTCTTTGGCTTAATTCCTAATCCCCTTTCCGCAGCGTTTATCACTTAAGCCCGGCTCCAGTATGGTTTACTGGCTAGAAGAGTCTCTCATGGCCAGAGCATTTCTAGATCAGCGAGCCAAGTTTCACTCAGATCTACTCTTGCATGAGCTCAGCATTGCCTCTGAAGTAAGACTAAATTATATTAACTAAATTTAAAATTGACAAATTTAATTTTAAAAATATAAACGATGTAATACTTTACTTATTTACTAACTAAGGACATTGCATTGGTCACTGTAATATTTGGCATGCTGTGGCACATCATTGAAATGAATCCGTGTAACCCAGGATTGACCTTTTGTGATTGTATCTCATGAGTGCAATGAGCCGTGAAAAGGTTAAATTTGTTTTCTGGTCACCACACATAGATAAGTGGCCTTTTCTTGCCACGGACTCTGCCCTTGCAACCCTTGCCAGGCAAGAATAGGCCAATCATCTACATATACCCTTAGATATGAAACGCCACGAAGAACACATAGATCGGGATTAACCGATTTAGTTCAAATTTGGGACGGATTCATTTGAAGACATGTCTGATCGATCTACAGCAAAATTTTTTGTTTTAAAAATTTTAAATTTCTTAGTTTTCTAAGGGTGCATTAAGGGAACCTAAATCGGCCGCTAAACTACAGTGACAAATTTCTTCTTTTCTTCATTATCTTATTTATTAGCAATAATGTTGTCATAAACCTTAATATTATTAATACCGTTCTGATCATAAAGGCTTAAAATTGGCTAACCTCAGTAGCTTATTTCTGGAAATTCAAACACAGTGGTAGTATTGATTAAGCTTTGCATAATTGGAAAGAAGAAGGGTTGTTACTTCGTCTGCTTGCTGCTACTATAAAGGTTTAGGAGGCAAAATTCTTGTTTTGGTAGATTCAAGATTGAAGTAAAATTAAATATTTCAGCAATGAGCTGTTGCAAAATGCTATACTTCAGAAGCTTTCTGCTGTTAAGCTACAAGGTTCAATTCCCGACAATAAGCTTGTAAAGTTTGGCCAATGTTTCTGAGAGGTTAACGGAGTTAATGTTAACTCAGACTTTTCGCCAACAAGGGTTGAAGGAGTTCAACAGTTCATTTTAGCACACCTGCTGGGAGGAACTACTTAACAGTTCCAACTCTATAGTCACTAAGTTAAGAATTAAATAATGTTTTCTTGCGTCCCTTTCTACTCTAACCAAACCATTCTCAACCCATGGATAAACTGAAAAGAAATCAAAGTTTTCAGACAATTCCATAAAATTCTACTATCATGATTATACTCTTAAGAAGATAAGTTTTCAAACGTGGTCACTCGTGACATGTAGACACGAACGGTGGACAAGACCTGCGTGGACAAACGTAGACCCTGAAATTCTTGTCCACTTTCAACTTTGCCGTGCCCAGAATGATGCATTCAATTCGATGGCGGATGGCAAAAGTGGTACTGTAATTATTCTTTTGTTTTCGGCACTGGCTTTTTCCTAGGCAAAAAATTTCTGGGGGGAGGGAGTCTGGGGGGGTCCCTCCCAGGTCTGGGAGGGGGCTCGGATTTCTGGAGGGGGGAAGAAAAATTTTTCAAAAAATGCCTAAAAATAGCTATTTTTTGCTGCTGAGCTAAAAAATTAACTATTTTTAACTTAAATTTAAGCTTAAAATAGCTAAAAAATGCTTAAAAATGGGTAAAAATCCGGCGAGGGGAAGGTCCGAATCCTGGGGGGCGATTCTGGGGGGGGCGACCCAAGTCTGGGGGGAACGAATTTCTTGGTTGCGCCCCACCCCCCCCCCTTGTAGGAAAAAGCCAGAGGCATAGAGTAACACCAAGAGTACATAATACATAAGAGTATGACAGCTGGCATACTCTATGTATTATCAGTTTGACACATCCTCTGCACGCTAACGGCTTACCCCCCCCCCGCAAAATGGTACCCAGTCGAAACGGGAGTACTCTCACTCGCTCTATGTTTATGTGCTAAAGCTCGAAAACACAACACTACGTGTGCGAGTTTTGTGTCTATTTCGAGCTTTAGAATACACGCATAGCGGCCAAATTTTTTTGAAATGAAGTGTCCAATTTGCGGGGGGGGGTATAAGCCATAAGCGTGCAGACGATGTGTCACGCTTATAATACATATAGTATGACAGCTGTCATACTCTTATGTATTATGTACTCTTGGTAGCACGAAATCCGATTCTGGGGTCCACCCCGACCCGATCCCGACTAGGGGTCGACCTCTGAAGAAACTGAAAAGGGTCAAGCCAAAAAAGGCAAAGAATTGGGAATTTTTAAAGTTTTAAGTTAAAATAAATAAAAACAATGAAGATTTTTAGTGATTCTTAAAAAATCCATTAAAAACCGCTAAAGTTTGTTAAGAAATGTTTAATTTTTGGTAAACGCTGCTGAGGGGGTCGACCCTTTTTTCCTTTTCGCTGAGGGGTCTATCTGTTTTTGTCGATTAGGGTGGAGTCTGCACCCACCCATTCCCAACCACGTTTTTCTATGGTTTAGGTACGATACACTGGTGCCATTGACCGATCCCTGGAGGAAAGAAGACAACAACTGCTGGCAGACGCCCGCGAAGGCAGTATCGACATTGTACGTTGAGCTTGACTTTAATGGATGACGAAAATGTTAAATATGTTCCTAATATCATACATTAACACGAGATCTAATTTTGGCAGGGTCTGCGCAAACATTCGTCTTGAGAGAATGCTGTCTGCGAAAATATGCCTCTTAAGAGGCATAGGGGTATATCGCTCCACTTGCAGTGTGATATGCACTTGTGCATTGAAAGTTGGATTGAATTGGAATTCGAATTCGATTAGAATTCCTGTAAAAGCTCATTCCACAGAAGCACTTGTGGCTCACTTGGTTGGAGCGTCTGCACATTAAGCAGGAGACCGCGGGTTCGAGTCCCGCCAGGTTTTCGGGTGCCTGGTGGTGTGCAACTTTCTTTCATTCTTTAATTAGGTTGAGGCAAATCCCCAAGAACCACTTGATACCCCAAATCGGCTATATTCTGTCACTTATCAGAATCTAAATGATATTACCCAGTTACTATAACTCAACTATGGCAGATCAAATCTCACTACTATATCAAATCAGTGTCCAAAGACACTATTTTCTCATCTTCAGAGAATATTTCACATAAAAGCTCTTTACTCTGGACGGGAGTGCCCACGGTCAGAACCAGGTGTGAAAGTTTACCATCTACGCTGCCGGACGGAGCGAGCTGTAGCCAACTTCCGGCGAGGTGTTTGGGCGGACAGGGACATCCGAGGTTCTTCCTAAATTCAAACCCAAATAGCCAGAAAAAACATCCCAGAGACTATTGCTTGAAACGGTATATTTCTTGCTTCTTGCATAGCCGATATCTCCTTCGACGAATTCATGTGGAACTCAGCATTTATGCCTCTTTAAGGTGCTGGTATCGTTTTGTGCAGTGCTTTTGTGGGTATTTTTTGAAACGCCATAAGTTTCGCAATTTTATGAGTTGGAAAGAGCTTTATACATCATTTTAAAGCTTATAATCTGTAGATTCTTGTGGGAGTATGAAACAAATAAAACTCCGCAAAAAATAGCGAAAATGTTCTGACATAGTGACATCTGACAGGCTGAGTATAGACCAAAAATTTTTGAACATCGATTTCTCAAAACTGTGGAATCAGCCAAAATATTTTCTTGTGCTGTCCTATAAAGGACATGTGGGCCGAGGGACATTTTTTTTGGATTTGGCTTAGCAGGTCTTAACAGTCAAGAAAATCCATTAAATGTGCGGTGACACGAAATTTCGCAACTTTGCATTGAGTTTTCTCGCAACTGGAGATGTTTTAACTCAAACGAAGAAAAATGCCCCTCCGCAATAGTGCGAATTCTCATTTTGCCAAAACTCACGCGAATCCATTGGGTAGTTTTTGAGAAATCGATGTTCAAAACAAAATAACCGCAGTTTTGCCAAAATGGTTTTTCGACCAAATCTCTAGCTTAGAGCAACAAACTCCCATCTAATAGGCATTGATAAAATGTGCAATGAGACTGTGTATCGATCGAGTATAAAAAAACAAAAATTGTCCGTACGATTTGGCAGTAATTTTGAAAAAACTGATTTTCTCGAAAACGTCCATTTTTGGACCCAAAAAATCGTTTTTTGCTTATACTGACTTAACCATTAGAGATAGCTCAAAAGTTGCAAAAGCAAAAATGTTCATTTTTGCGCCCTCTTTCCAGCCATACCAACCAATCTGGTGTCCCGACTATGGGCTGAGAGCATAATGGCAAAAACCAAAAATTTCTTATCTTTGTACCTAAAAATGCGGGACTGGTCGTACAATGTTAAAGAGCACCGAAATAGTATATTTGAAAAGTTTCATCCACTTCCATAAAGAATTAAACCCTATAGGGTCAAATTTACACAAAGCGATACCAGCACCTTAAAGGCTTTTAGGCAAAACCGCAGGAAGCGCATGATACCCTGAATCGGCTGTTTTCTCAGATTAGTCACGCTGCCTTGAAGACAGCTTCAATTTAAGCCCTATCTTAATAATGTGTTCCTTTTGTTCTTATCCTGCTGGTTTAAAAACTTACAGAAATATCTTAAAATTGTTATATGTTATATATAATTTTTAAAATATTTGTCTTTAAAGCTCTCAGAAGATAACATTGTCATACTTTAGGGGGGGGGGGTTCACCATGAAAAAATTTATAGTCACGGATTTCGCTCATTTTTACACATAATGTGGCCACACAGACACATGTTGTACGTACCAAGTTTAAATATTGAGTTGTTTCATCCATGTCTCCACGATTTACGAACTATCAACTGCTTGCAATTGTAATGATGGGCGAAACGAGGGTACCGCTTGAGACTAAGGCAATTTTCCTCATACAGTCTTCGATTTTGAAGCTTCAATGGGGTGTACATTTGAAAATTGATCTTTGTTGGCAGGCTAAACGTGATTTCATGCCTTTTTAACGACTTTTAAGGAGCAGCAAGGCCAATGTTGAGGTTAGATAACAAAACCCTTTAACAGCCACTAACTTCAATTTGGCGCATTTGCGAACCATAGCCCAAGAAGAAAAAATGTTCCCCGCATTAAGAGCTTTTGATTGATGTCAAATTTATCATATTTAGAGAAATTTGAAAAAATCGATATTTTTGCTATATGGGTACCAGTCCGACAGATTGGGATGCAGCGACCACGTTGGGCTACTTAGCTGGAATAACTGTAGTCAACACTGAACTACAGCCACCAGAAATAACGGAAACGAGATATTTTGACATTTGGTAGCTGCTGATTGCAATGGTCTCACGTAATAGGCAAAAAATTGAAAAATTCAAAATTTTGGTAAAAAACCAAATTTTTAGTGTCAAAAAATCTCGAAACTGGGCAAAAATTATCAGCATCATTTGGTATTGTTAGAAACGTCTACTTATATACTGTGATTTGTTGGAATCAGATTTTTTAGTTAGGCCTTTCAATTTATGTAATGCTTCATCAAAGTTGAAACACCCCAGTTTTCAACAACGAAAAACGTCAAATTTCACAGTCAGCAAGCTTCAAAAATTATTTTAAAAAATTTAAAGACCTAACTCAAAAATCTAATTCCAACAAATTAAAGTATACAAATAGACGTTTCTAACGATACCAAATAAGCTGATAATCTTTGCCCAGTTTCGAGATTTTTTGACACTAGTCAAAAAATTGAAACTTTTCCAGTTTCCTATGTGTAACACATGAGATCTCAACTTTGATTACTGAAATCACGTGAAATTACTCATTAACCGTAAAAGCTCCGACTTTAATTTCAAAAACTCGTTAAAATATACCAATCGGAGAACAAAATATGTGAAAATGAGCAAAATCGGAGATGGTCGAAAAATCGGCCAAAAATGGACCCCCCCCCCCCTTAATATGAATAACAGTCTGTCCACAACATTTATTAATTTGGCCCATTTAGTTAGACTTTCGTTTCTATTTTTTATTTCAGTCGTATTTCTGCACCCATCTATTGTTTTTATTGGATTTTGGTTTTTTAAGAAATGAATCAGTGCATTTTTTGAGTGTTTTCTTCAAAACTTCCGAGTGACACACGTATATTGTGTATATCCTCAGAAGTTTTATGCTTCATTATTTCTGCCATGAAATTCGTAGGTCCTACCGTTACTTAAGCTTACTACTACTTAAATTTGAGAGTAGCAGTTACATCTTTGCCGAATGTTGCGGAGATTAAGTCAACTGTGATGACTCAACTATTCAGTCAACTATATATTAATTCAAGTGGTGTCCTGTCAAAACCATAAGGAAGGTAATCCTTAGCAGGGATCATTTTCCTGATGAAGACAGACATCACCACCAGACCTGAATCTTGGACAACTTGTACCTAAGTAGGTATAAGTACTGGTTGATTCCCTACGGAGAGCGACTGTTCCCCATAAGAAAGTGCGAACCGTAGAAGGAAAAGTAAAAACACTGAAACGGCGAATGAAATTGAAAATGCTGTAAGCTGGAGCAATTTTGAGAGGTTGAGCAACAGTCTAACCAAAAGAGAATGGTTTTGTAACTTATGTCTTGTTGGTTGTCGACTGACCTAAAATGCGTTCCATATCTGGGATACTGCTTTCAAAAATTCAGATTTCAAACAAATTGCTTTTGAAAGCATTGTAAGCTAAAGTTTAAGGTTCTAGCTTAAAGTTCTCCGAAAATGTAATTTTATCTACATACGCAATAACAGTAACAGAACTTGCATAGGATAACGTTGTGAGATACTCTATGCGTACCTCTGTGATAAACTGTGTCGGCTTGATAACCATAGTTGGGGCCCCCAAGTTAAATCCAAGTCTTGATGACTTTATTGCGCACCCTGCTGTGCCGTTTCCAATCTGAAGTTTAATAGAGAGGTCAAATGGTGGTCACCTCTAATACCGTTTAAAGTGCAAATAGAGGGGGCCCCATCAGTGAATATATAAAGACTACAAATTGTAATGTTGTAAAACAACTTGTCAACTAAAGTGAAAATTGAACTGTTAGAACATGAAAGCACTAGTGAATGCAATTAAATTTTTTTCCTTGGATTTCTATTCAGTGGTGTGTCAAATGCATTTGTTACGCGCAATTATAAGATAAGATAAATTTTTTGAAATTTTCTCAAATTTTGAATAACTTGACTTTTTGGAAATGACTTTAGCAAACGACACTACAGATAATTCTATAGAAATTTAAAAATAAAAAATAGTTTATATTAATCAATACTTTAAAGTTCAGTTTACGCATTCACTTTTCAAGTTTTGTCAGTTAAAGTTTCAGTTTAGATGAATACTTGTTTTGCAACATTTCTATTTGCAATCTTTATTCACTGATGGGGGCACCCTCTATTTCCATTTCAAACTGTATAAGAGTTGACCATTATTTGACCTCTCTATTAGACTTCAAATTGGAAACGGCACAGCAGGGTGTTGTCATTAATAATAGAATTTAATTTGGGGGCCCCAGCTGTGGTCATCAAGCCACTGTGTCGGACTTCAGTAAACAATTGCAAGTAGGTGTTCAGTGTGTGATATCCAGCCCTAGCCCAAATGAGAGAAGATGCAAGAGATACAGCCACGCCGTTATTTTAGGGGAAATATTTTCTTTAAATTTTCTTTCCATTTTCTTTTTCTTTTTCTTGCAAAAGAAGAAATTTTCTTTTTCTTTAAAGAAGAAAGTGTCATTAGGCTGTCTAAGGTTTCAGCTGTCAGTCAATTTTGCGTAAGCAACCCAGCCTAGTGACCCCTTGCGAAAGGACTCCTGCTTGCTTTAATGTATGTGGTCTATGCTATGAATGCATATGTTACAAGAGTAACAGCTGTCAATCTCTCTTTGAGACTTACTTTGAGTAAAGCAGAAAGAGACTATGAAACTAAACTAAGCCGCTTTTCTTTGCCATTTTCTTTAAATTAAAGAAAATTGAAGCAAAATTTCTTTTTCTTTATTTAAAGAATTCTTCTCATTTTCTTTCTTTGGGCCGTATTCACCAAGCCCTGGTAGCCTACCACTGGTAGCTTTTAAAGGCTACCAGTGGTTAAACCATTGGTTTGTTACAGAGACCCATTTCACCAACATTTTCTAACCAGTGGTAGCATACCACTGGTAGCTTACCGAGACTTATTGTGCAAACCATCCGTGGGCGTGGTTTGCAGTGCATATTTTCAGAAATAGATGCCTGTTTTCTTGTTATTTGTAGACAGAAAAAACAAAAATGCCCTTCACTGTATGTAGTATCACTTTTTACATATCAAGAGAAAAGCGGGTAGAAAAATATACTGTCATTATTGTTTTTCGGAAGGTTATGTTAACCTTTAAATAAATATATATCATTTTTTCAGATAATAAAACTACAAGATTTCTTTTTCGATCTGATTAACTGTGTGGTTAGCAGCTCCACCACTGTTTAGTTTTTGCAAATTTTTCGCTGCTGATTCTTTTCTCCCACAACAGCAGATTTACCCCTTTCTTTTAAAAACCTTCCTTGCATATAAAAACTGATACAAGACGTATCCAATGTGGATGTTTAACCGCAGCTACATTTTTATAGCTGAACACCAGTCGCACCAAGATTATGCTGAGAAATCTCTGGCAAAAATATGTCCCAAACAGGATTCACTAGCTTGTAAGAAAGCAATTAGCAAACTTATTCAAAGAAATGTAAATGTGGAAACTATTACAAAAAGAAAATTTTCAGCAAATGTAATTATCTGGCTTGATTTATTGCCACCAATTAAATGCATATTAAGTGCACGTATGAATATAAAATGACTACGTTTGCAGTCTTGAAAAACACGTTGAGTGTTAATAAGAAGGAAGGCGTGTGTTAACATACGATAAACAGTGCTTTGTTTCTATCCTCTGTAAGTAACCACTGGTAAACCACTGGTAACTTAACCAATTGGTTGTGAATACGCTCGTCTAACCAATTGGTTTTCTTACCGTCTGTAACCCTACCACTGGTAAGACTACCACTGGTAGGGCTACCACGACTTGGTGAATACGGCCCTTTTTCTTTCCCCTAAAATTCCGACGTGGCTGTAACTGTAGCTTAGCGAGTAGATTAAAACAGAGTCACCTATGAATCCTAGACGACCGTCTCCTAAAGCTAATAGACAAAATAACCGCTAGGTTTTACTATAACGAATACAAAATACTCATACCAGCTTTAGAATAGACATACAAAGTATAGAAAAATACAGTGGGAAACACGATAGCAGAATCCAAAGAGCACAAGGGAGGGCGTTACCCGCTCCCGTGCACCTAAACGTCACCCACGTCTCCTACCCAACTGAGAAAAGTCACCCGACCCCGATGGCAACAAAACTCCAACTGCCGAGAGGCTACGCTTTCTCTCTCTTTTATACACCTTGTGCTAGTGGCGTAGCTAGCCCAAAAAGAAATCATCTTTATCATTCATGAATAAAACAAATGTCAAAATAGCTCAAAGTTGAATAATTTCGTCCAATAGAATACACTTTACGCTACACATATGAAGATAACACCACGTGTACTTTTTAGTGCTGCGCTGCTGCGCAGCCAGCTACTAGTTCCCTAATGGGTAATATCCCACAACGTGGTGGGGTGCAGACACTCTATTGCGACAAAAAAGGTGGACCCCGTCACCGATATGTGAAAAAGGGTAGACCCTCACGTCCTGAAGAAAAAACAGGGTAGACCCATTAGCGAGTTTTATCAAAAATTGTATGTTTTTTAGCAAATTTTCGAGATGTTTTCAAAAATATCTTAAAATCGCTAATCTTCATTTCTTTACTAATGTTTGGCAGAGAATGCAAACAATTTTGAAATTTTTGAAAATGTTGGGATCGTAAAATTTTGAAAATTTTCAGGGGATAGACTCTCCAGAATCGAGATCAGTGTTAATGTATGGTAACAGGCCTCTAATTAATGCAACTATATCATGCTCATGAGCAAATATTCTTCCGTCCTCATAGTCAAAAACACTGAATATCCCGCCCCGCCCGTATAATTAATTATTAGTTTTTGTTTGTTTATGTATTTGACTGCATCTTTGACTGTCCTGTTTTAGGCTCACGTGAGAACAGGCTACAACTTCAGTCTCTATGTCAACGGCCACCATTCCCCCCACTTCCCCGCCAACAAGGGCAACAAGGATTCACCTCAGGGCTCTTCCAGTTCCAGTTCCAGCGAGCTGGAAGGCGATTCGGTTCGAATCTCCACCTCAAGCGGACGAGTAAGCTAGTCTCAAGAGGTCACAATTTTACTATATATATGTAAAATGTATGTACTATATATATGTGTACTATATATATACCCTATGTAAAACACCACCTTTGTGGACACAATTCCCACTGTATACCCTATGTGGACGCAAAAATTGCGTCCACATAGGCAATCTATGTGGCGCAAATGGCTTTTTAGGCTTACCGAGAGCGTGTTAGGCTAAGCACAGAGCGTGCTTTTACACGTCTAAGCCTAAGCCATTTTTTAGCCTAAGCTCAGCTGCACCCACATAGAAAATCTTATATATGTATATATATATGCTTATATATGTATGTATATATATATATATATATATGTATATATATGCCTTATGCCTATATATATATATGTTACGTGCAATATTGGAAATCGTGCAATTTTGAAATTGCACGATGTTTCCGTGCAATTTTGAAATTGCATGGTCTTATCGTGCAATTTTAAAATTGCACGGAAAACTACCGTGCAATTTTGAAATTGCATGGAGTTTCCGTGCAATTTTAAAATTGCACGGGCGAAACCGTGCAATATTGAAATACAAAATTTCAAGCCTCTGGTTTTAATTTGTTTGTATAAATGTTAACTCTTAACACGAAAGTTTGCCCCATTTGTGCATTAAGCAAATTAATTTACGTTAACAAGTTTTAACTTTTGGTTAAAATTTGAGTAACGGTTCCTGCTATTTACTGTTTACAATAAAAATCAACATCAATATAAAAGTCAGAATCATAGTATGTATAACACGTTAGTGTCAAGTAAGATAATTTTTACGTTAACAAGTTTTAACTTTTGGTTAAAATTTGAGTAACGGTTCCTGCTATTTACTGTTTACAATAAAAATCAACATCAATATAAAAGTCAGAATCATAGTATGTATAACACGTTAGTGTCAAGTAAGATAATTTATTTTGTATGCTTTCTGATTTAAGGTGGTGATTCCCTTTGGTCAGATAAAGTTTGCACCATTATTACTCAGTCATTACTTGGAGTTAAGGAGCCATTATCATATCAAAATGTAGCTTGACATTTGAAAATTGACAATGAAACTAAAAAATCGTCCCCGGGTATATTTGTGCAGAACACATTTGTTCAGTAGCAGCCCTCCAGCTTACATGGTGAATGCTCCACAGTCTTTGGAAAAAATTGGTCGTGTTTTTGCAAAAATACATTGTTAATGATAGCAGCCTACAGGATAGCAGTTCGAAGACGACCATGCGTCGGATAATTTGTCCCTGCGAGACCTTCAGATCGACGCCCTTAGTTTGATTTTACGGCATGCGTAGTTCAAAAAAATGTTGGATTATTTGATTTCTGTAAAAATGACAAGTTTTCGACGACAAAACAAGAAAATCGGCTATATCTCACGGTAGAAGGAACAATGAACAAATTAACAATTTATAATGAAAAGCTAAAAACTGGAAGACACTACAAATGAATTCAATAAATCCACAAATGGTACAAGTTTCCTCTTCGAGAGCTATCATTTATACAATTAAATTAAAACCAGAGGCTTGAAATTTTGTATTTCAATATTGCACAGTTTCGCCCGTGCAATTTTAAAATTACACGGAAATTCCATGCAATTTCAAAATTGCACGGCAGTTTCCGTGCAATTTTAAAATTGCACGATAAGACCATGCAATTTCAAAATTGCACGGAAACATCGTGCAATTTCAAAATTGCACGCTTTTCAATATTGCACGTAACATATATATATATATATATATATATATATATATATATATATATATATATATATATATATATATATATCATAGTATATAGTCTATATATGTAGCGTATACATACATATATGTATAAATAGATAAATATAATGACGTCGTTAGCCGAAACTTTCTCTTAGATACTTCTTGAGGTGTGGCAAATCTACCTAAGTACTACATCTGACGTCTCTTTTGAAAATAAAAAAGCCTGGCTTAAATCCACTAAATCGTTACATAATATGTGAGCATTGTACGTTAAAATTATATAAAAAATCTTTTATTTTCCAGATGCACATAGTCAGTCATTTTGTCCTGAATGGTGTCAATATTGTCTGGCGCGGATGGATTGACACCAATTCCCTGGAAGGCATGGCCTGCATCGAATTTGACGAAATGCGAGCTCTGCTCCAAGAACGGGACATTGTGCAAAAGGATCAAGGATAAACCTAAACTTACTGTTGGCCCCATTTATTGTTGTATAACTATTGTAACTATTAATTGTATAACACTTCACTCTAGGTCGCATCTTGTTCAAGACAGAAAGAAATTATTGGGTCCAGGTCCGGCATGTTAAGCTTATCCTCATGTGTAGGCTTGGCCGTAACTTCAGTGTTTTAGTCACAAAATTTCTGGACTGTTTAAATTTTTTGTTCGGACATTTTGTGACTGTTTTGGATTACAAACTTTCCGAACAATCGGATTGTCCAGACATTTTGTGACAATCACATATGGTATATAACAAAATATAGTATAGTATAGTTGCATATTATATACTAAATATAGTAGTGTAGTATATAGTAGGTTTAGTCGAGAAAGATATCGCATTAATATATCGCATTAAGATATCGCATTTATCGCATTAATCATTAGTAGGAGCTGAGACTTATTCAGGAACATTTTAAACTAAACTTTCGTTTTCGATATGCATTAATATACACATTCAGGGAAACAGTCACATGTATTCCATTCATTCAACGACATCTATAGGCACATTCAGTGATCCTTTAGCGAAAACAAATTTTGTTACTGACCTCCACAGTACAAATTGCTTCATGTAGTGAAGTGTTACACAGTTTTGATTTTCCTGTGATGATTGATTGATGTTCACGTGTGATTTTCCTTCCCTTATACTAATCCCATCAGTGACATTTCTAGCTCAAACATTTGTGTAATGTGTAGTTGTATGTACTGAATTGGGTCCAGTTAACCACATCGAGATCCGAAATACTCAAGGCTCCAATAGAACTTGACCTGCCTGAGGACAATTGTACCTAATTGCTGCAATTTCTGTATCAACATGTATTTGGTACATTTTTCTTTGGTCTGATTACTGTTACTGATTCAATAATTGCTGGTTGTGTTGTTCTTCTCTAGTCCCACCTTACCTTACAGTTTTCAGTTTTGTACAACTAGTTGACTATTTTTGTTGCAACGTATTCTGTGAATGTATATCAGATATTTTGTTTATTAGGTTTCCACAGACTAATATATAGTATCCTGTACAGTATGTATGGTTCCTCTACGCAAATTGTTTCCTAAAGACCGGTTCGCGGTGAAGTGCTTCGTGCTTTGTGCTTTCTCTCCTGTGTTGTGCTTTGCACAAAGCACGAAGCACAAAGCACAGAAAATCATCATGAACGGAGAAAGCACAAAGCACAAAGCATTTCGCTTTTCAAACTATGGTCAACCGAGAAAGCACAAAGCACAAAAGTACAAAATCACAAAGCACATATGTACGCCATCGTGAACCGGGCTTAAGGAGGGGGGTCGCGAATTTTCGACCATCTCCGATTTTTTCCATTTTCACATATTTTGTAGTTCCCATAGGTTCCCAAAACAAGACAGTTGCGTTTGTTGCAAAACTTTCCCTATCATTCACAATAGTCCTCCAAAGGTGACCCCGACATGTGTTAAACATAGGAAAACGAAAAAGTTAGGAAAATTTCGCGGTAACCAAAAGTTTGAGCGCTGTGCAAGAGCAAACGAGCTATAACGTGGCAAAATGTTAACCTGGACTAGGTAGCATGTTAATATCTATATGCTGTGTTTTTGCGTTAGCTCAGCGAATTTCTAGAAATTTTCAAAGTTGGGTGAAGTCGGTTTTTGCACAAATTGGACTTACAAAAATGTCACCAAAGAAATGTTTCGTCGTGGCCTGAACTAACCGACTGCACAGATTTCGCGTATAGATATTAACATAGTACACAAATAGAGGTTCAATTTACATGCGCAAAATCCATGCTGCTACTTGTGAGTAGTTCACAGTTTTGGTTACCGCGTTGGCGTTTTTCCTCAAAACACATCATTTTCTCAATTTTTTTGGATATAATGGTCCATAAGTCGGGTGAAAGCCGATCTATTCCAGCCAAATTCGGTGTGCCAGTTTGCACATATGAAAGGAAGATGTGTGCTAAATTTCAATGCAATTGCTAGTGTTTAACTGTGGACGCATGCCTCAGTGCGATGACGGAAGGCCTATAGTCAAAAAATGGCAAATTTTCAATTTTCAATTTCAATTCAATTTTTCAAATATAGCCAAATTTTATATCAAATTGAAGCTCTCGATGTCCTGAACATTTTATCTAATTGCACCAAGTTTCTACAAAGCAGTATGAGAAAGTTAAAGCGCATTAAAGTTTGAAGTAAATAACAGTCGGAAGGAGCTTGATCAAATCGTTCAAACGCCGTTTCTCGCTCGTTGCTTAGGGTATCATTGCCATTTGCACAGCAATAATAGCCCAAGATAGAGGCTTCAATTTGATGTATTGACCATACCGTAGCCTTTTGTCATCCTACGTGTACACGTCTTCGAAGCCCTTAGCGAGGCATAGTGGCGTAAATACTAAATTGTAGGGATTTGAACTGCAATATCTCTTAACTGGATTGACCCTGGACTCTAAAAATTTGTCTTGTTTTTGGACACATATGGGGGTATATTATAACCAAAAATGAGCGAAATCGGTGACTATAAAATTTGGTACCCGGCGACCCCCCCTTAAGTTGTGATACTTACCAGCAGTGCTCTCAAAGATTTGTTTGCATACAACGTGACAGTCGAAAACAGCCCCAAATGTCTGAAAACATGCCTGTGCCAAATTTTGTCTCGACTGGTATAGCGTTTTAAGAATTTTGAGAAATGAGAGGATAAATGAGGCAAAGCTCTTATTTCCATCACTTTCGAGTCGAGCAAGCGTGCACGTGCAAGGTGAACACAAAAAATGAAAACGGCAAATGACTTTTGTAGGAAATATATAACACCTTTACCAAGGTATCTCCTCTAATAGCTACAAACAAAGTCTTGTAGAATATAAACTACAACGTGCAATCTGTTTTTTCTTCAAAAGATTGAGTATTTATCATCCACAAAGATGATTCCTCTATTTCCGGCTGGATCCTTTCAGAAATCGTTGACTTAAACTTTTATATTACTTCCTGTCCTTTCCTAGAAAGTTCTTTTTGTTGAATCATGTATTTTGCTGGATCTTTTCCAAAAGCTTTCACGGTTTACGGCTTTCATTTGTCATTTTCAACTTCTACTCGCAAGAAAATTTGATAAATAGATCTTTCCTTATTTCTTAAATTTTTGAAAGTACTACTTTTACTGACAGAAGTCATTTTAGCGAGAACATGATTTATGTATTTTTATATGTCCACACTTTTTCTAAACTTAGACATCTCTGAACATATCAAGATTATTATTGATCCTTGTTTTTTGCGAGAAGTGGCATCTGAGCTCTATCAACATTTTAATAATATATATAATGAATTTTGCAACTTCGGTGATTTGTTTCCCTCCAGAAAATTGGGGGAGGGGCACAGGTGGACAAGGGGGGGGGGAAAGAGGGGGGAAATTTCCCCCCCCCCTCGGCGAAGTCGTCCACAAGGGGTCGCAAAATTGCTCCCACAAGGGGTAAGAAAATTGGCCACAAGGGGTAAGAAAATTGCCCAAAAAATAGGTTTTACGACTAAAATTTCCAAAAATTTTCCGGCGTCGCCGGAATTTTTCACTTAAAATCACTATTTTTTGCTAAAAAACGTCCGAAAATTGCGTTTTTGCTAAAAAATGGCTGTTTTTTGTTAAAAAATGGCAAAAATCGCTTAAAAATCGCCTTCAAAAGTACCCCCTAAGAAAAATCGCTCTCACAAGGGGTACCCAAATTTGCTTCCACAAGGGTCAGTGAAATTTGGCCTCCCGTTCAGGTATGGGGAGGGGTAGAAAAAATCGTCGTGATACATACCAGTATCCTGTTTGTTGCATACTGTTCATGTCAGAACATTTATGCTCCTATAACGGTTCCCAAAACGGTTTTATGCGTACCAGCCCTACGTGCTGACAATCAGTTGTGGAGATTTTTAACACGCTTATGTATGTATGTACTGTATATGCAGCAATTGACATTTACATTTGTTTTTGCATTTCGATAAATTTCATTTTACTTCAAATGGATTCCTCTCTTTTCTATTTAATTTATATTCAATTTAATTTTTTGTACTTAAATATTGAAATTGCAGACCTCTCGATTCTCGATGGCTTTGATTGTTATTTCGGGTTAAGCCCGGTTCATACTTGTTTTCCGTTTGTCCGTTTGTACTTTTGTCCGTTGTCTGTTTGTCTGGTTGTCCGGTTGTCCGTTTTTAAAAAGGACAAAGTGGTTCATACTTATTTTGCTGATTGTCCGTTTGTCCGTTTCCGTTTGTCCGTATTGATGGTGTCTATTTTCTGTTTTAAGACACTATTTAAACTTTTGCTGTATTGCTGGATTGCTGTTTCTGTTTTCGAGTCACCTGACACTTTCTGTTTATATTGATTGGCTACAGCATTATGTTACTTATAAATGTCATTCTCTTCAAAAACCTTCAAACCTTTGAAATCAAGTTACCGTTGAAAGTAATTTCATAATGTTGTCAATATTTCACCTAATTAATGTCAAAACCATTCAAAAATCAAATACAGACGTTTACTTAGCAAGCACGTGATAGTTCTGGTCGTTTCCCATTGGTTGTTGCATACGGACAAACGGAAAAAGTTAAACATTGCTCAAGTTCAAACGGACAACCCTTACGGACAAACGGACAGCAAAACAGCAAAGGTATGAATCAACCCTGGAAACGGACAAAAGGACAAACGGACAACCAGCAAAACAGCAAAACAGCAAAGCAGCAAAACAGCAGAAGTATGAATCAACTTTTAAAACGGACAAACAGACAAACGGACAAACGGACAACAGAAACGGACAAACGGACAGAAGTATGAACCGGGCTATAATTATGTTGCAACTGCAATCCGTGTGAATTTTATTCATTGTTCTTGTTCATGTTAAAAGCTTGTATCATGTTATGTGCTTTGGTTGTTTATGATGGACAAAGCTGAGTACATAGTTTAACAACATAATAAACCATCGATGCGGGTTGAAGTAGGTGTCAAGAGTATCTAGTATGTTTAAGAAGTTGCACAAAATCCTATTATTTTACTGACGATTAAAGCTTGGTCAAGCGAAGCATTAGCAGATGAGATTGGACAAGCTTAAGAGGATTCGGTTGGTTTAGCTTAATCTACAAATGCGGACTGCCCCAATTGTCAGACAACTTTCAATAGCAAATTTGCAAGCGAGTCGGCATAACCAGGTAAGGTATGTAGAAGCACAGCACAGCAACTTAAAAAGAAAAGCATTATTTCTTGGAATCGATTTTAACCATATACAAATGATCACAAATGTATTGCAAAATTATTAGCAGATTTCTTGCTGACAAAGTGCCAAGCCAATATGCCAAACGTTGAAAGTATCAAAAACAAGATTAGAAATGCTAATATGAGGCAAATTTCTGCAATTCTGAGAAAACAGTCCTCAGTCTTTGGGGTCTTCGGGTCAGGAGTATCACTGCGGTCAGTCCGATAGTCCAATACTTCCAACGAGAAGTCCGCATCCAAAGCTCCCATTACGTCATCGGTTTGCCGTTTTCTTCTCTGAACTGAGTTGCACTGTGGAATCGGGCAACGGCCATAAGAAGTCTAAATAAGCAAATAAAACAAACGATAGACAGAATTGGATGCATCAGTTTGAAGTTCAAACGGACAACTTTCGCAAGTAGAAATATTCTATGTGGACCAAAGATTGAGAGCTCGCTAAAATGTTTGCAATATTGCTGTTAAGTTCATGTACAACATAAATTATCATCGCAGCGTTTGTGCCTCCATAAAAATTCGAGCTAGGGTTGGATGCGAACCCAGGCCACCGGATTAGCACATAGTGATGTTTCAGGCACTGAAACTGAAACTTAAACTGAAACTATTTGGGGAAGAGACCTGAAACTGAAACTGTTTTAGGCAGCCGACTGAAACTGAAACTAAGACTGAAACTAGATAGGGTAAAAACCTGAAACTCGGGGTCGATTCACAAAAAGTACTTAAACGGCTTAACTTAAACGAAGTGGTTTTTGTGAAACCAACTTCTACTTAAACTACTTAAACGACTTAAACGATTTAAATTAAGGGGGGGGGTCCACCATGAAAAATTTTATGGTCACGGATTTTGCTCATTTTCACACAAAATTTTGTCACATATGTCCTGCATATCGAGTTTCAATTTCGAGTAGTTTCGTTCAGTACTTAACGAGTAACTAACGAGCTATTAATTGCATGCAATTTGAAAACAAGTGAAAACGGCGGTGCCGCAGCAAATAAAGGCACTTTACACCTGAACTTCCTTGAGAATGGAGCTTCATTCGGTTGTATGTTTGTTATCTGATGCAAACAAAGAAGTTAGGGTAGCTTTTAATGGGAAAACTTTTCTTTATTACTTTATTTAGTGATTTTAAGTGGTAGCACCGGCGCTGGAAAGCCTTGAAAACGAAAATCATTTAACGGCCGATATTAACTTGAATTTGGTGCATTTGGTGCATTTGCAATGGTCCAAGAAGAAAAAATGTTCAGGACAATGAGAGCTTTCGATTGATATAAAATTTAACATATTTCGAAAAATTTGAAAAATCGCTATTTTTGAGATTATGGTTATCAGACCCCCATATTTAACCCCAGCGACCAACTGGGTGCACTAATCTGCACCATTTGTGCCCAAACTTGACCTAAAGTCATCAATAATGGTGCGCAAATAGATAGTCTAACATTTTATAGGTCTGTGTTGCCATAGCTCTACGTTATTTGCCAAAAAACAGGAATTTTCAAAATTTTGCTAAAAATTGAGATTTCTGCGCCAGAGAAATCTCGAAATCGGACAGAGCTAACCAGGATCAATTGGTATCGTTCGAAATGTCTTGTCACAAGCTGTGATTTGTAGGAAGTAGAATTTTTAATTAGGCCTTACAGCTTTCAGAATATTTCATCAAAGTTGCTGACTCCCAATTCCAACGCTGCAAAACAGTCAAATTTGGCTGTTCGCAAACTTAAAAAATTAATTAAAAATTTTTGAAGGCCTAAATTAAAATTCTGCTTCCTACAAATCACCCTTCTAGATCGTATTTATGATATAAGATGGTCGTTGAAGTGCTCCGTTTTGTCGTTGGCGAGATTTCTCTGGCGCACGGAAAAAATCACCACTTTTTCCGTTTCCTATGTTTAACACATACTGACGTCAACTTTGAGGTGAAATTACTCGCTAACCGTAAGAGATCCGACCTTCATTTCAAAAACTCGTTAAAATATACCAATCGGACAACAAAATATGTGAAAATGAGCAAAATCGGAGATGGTCGAAAAATCGGCCAAAAATGGACCCCCCCCTTAAGTCGTTTAAGTAGACCCGCTTTCACAAAAAACCAGCTACTTAAACTTTAAGTAAAGTGGCGTTTCATAAATACAGGTCTACTTAAACTCTCAGCGACTTAAACTTTAAGCCGTTTAAGTAGAACTGCTTTCATAAAAACTACTTAGTTTAAGTAGTTTAAGTAGACCGCTTAAATGCAGTTCAAAATCAGTCATTTTTAAGCCCCGTAGATTTAAACGACTTAAACGAAAATGTGTCCATTTTAAAAGCTTCATAACTTACGCAATTGTGGGAGTTGTAAAGCCGTTTTTGCATCGTTCGAAAGCTCTCAACGAGTACTTTAATTCTACAATATCGTTGCAAGCGTAGGTAACTATTTTTTATAATCCGTTAATACTTCAAACACTAAATTTTTTGTCTAATTTTAGCTTGTACCAGGTTCTAAATGGAAAAAAGCCTTCTAAATGAACAAAGTAAAGCTTGATTTGCTTAAGCATGTTGTCCCAATTGAGAACCGATTGTTTTTACACAATTAACAAGCTGACTTGCATAAGAAGGTTTTGAGTCAATGGCAACACTCTACCGCTTTCTCTTGCTCTAGCAAACAACAATTTTACCATGTACTAGCAATTTTTTGGCATTTATAAGAAACTATTACATATGGTTGCTTATCGCGGTGATTCCTTTTGGCGACATCAACTTTGAACCAGTAGTATTCACTTAATTCTGGGAGCGAAGAAGCCATCTTACATCAAATGTGGCTGAACATTTTTTAACTATACAATGAATTTAATATTAATATTAATACTATAGTACGACCAAAAAATGTGTGTACAAACTTCGACCGTTTATAGCAGATTAACTTTTGAAGTAAACCCCAACAATATATATATTTTTAGAATCCTCAGGAACCCGAGATTTCGAAAATCTAGAAAAATCCGGGATTCCGGGTTTCATTCACGGAAAATCTAAAATTTTTAGTTTTTCGCCCGATTTTTATCGCAATCAAAATTTTGTTTCTACGATCGGATAGAGCTGGTCCCGGTGCATATTTTTGCTCTTAGAAGTTTTTCACGAAAATGCACCCAATTTCCGGAATTACGGGTTTTCAAAATTTCCGGGTTTTAAAAATTTTCTCCAATACCCACAAGATGGGTATCATTCGAAAGCTCTTATGGAGCTGAACAACTTTTGTAATAGAATGAACTCTTGAAAATGCACACAATTCCCGGAATTCGAGAAAACCGAATTTTCCGGATTTTAAAAATTTTCTCAAATACCCCATAATATGGTATCATTCGAAAGCTCTTGATGAGCTGAACAAATCTGTAAATAGAACCAACTCGCAGAAATGAGCCCAGTTCTCGGAATTCGCTAATACCTTCCAAGCTAGAGTGAAATCCGGAATTCGTGAATTTCAGGAATTGGGTGCATTTTCAGACATTGGTTCTATTACAAGATTTGTTCAGCTCATCAAGCGCTTTCGAATGATACCCATATTGTGGGGTATTCGAGAAAATTTTTAAAATCCGGAAAATCCGGTTTTCTCGAATTCCGGGAATTGTGTGCATTTTCAAGAGTTCATTCTATTACAAAGGTTGTTCAGCTCGATAAGAGCTTTCGAATGATACCCATCTTGTGGGTATTGGAGAAAATTTTTAAAATCCGGAAATTTTGAAAACCCGGAATTCCGGAAATTGGGTGCATTTTCGTGATAAAGTTCTAAGAGCAAAAATATGCATGCAAAAATATGCAAGCAAGACCAGCTCTATCCGATCGTAGAAACAAAAATTTGATTGCGATAAAAATTGGGCGAAAAACTAAAATTTTTAGATTTTCCGTGAATGAAACCCGGAATCCCGGATTTTTCCAGATTTTCGAAATCTCGGGTTCCTGAGGATTCTAAAAATATATATATTGTTGGGATTTACTCCAAAGGTTAATCTGCTATAAACGGTCGAAGTTTGTACACACATTTTTTGGTCGTACTATAATTAATTTGGTTGTCTATATTTAAACTAACGATTTTTAGATGAAGTGAAGTTTATGAGACTTTTTACCCGCTAAAGTAATTTTTTGCCGAGTCATCTTTTACATCATTCGTTGCCTCAGTCCAATAGCTGGGGTCCCTTTCTTAGTTATTATGAAGTAGCATCTTGTAATGGAGAAATTGGCAAAATGTATGGTTAACCTGGATTTTGTCTACACTTTTTGTAACTTTGACAAGCTATCGCTTTAGCCAAAAGGGGGCTGCGAGAGCAACTCTAATAGATAATTTTATTTCCTCAAGTCTCGGGTTTTTGCTGCCATAATACGAATAGTTTATGTAAAGGCGTGTCTGCTTACTGATTGGCCCACTTAAGCCTACCAAAGACTTGCTTTTGGTAATTTATTATAATTTTATTAGTTGCATTAACCTAATTATAGTTAAATACACTGCACAAAGTTGATGTCGCCAAAGGAATCACCGCGATAGCAACCATATGTAATAGTTTCTTATAAATGCCAAAAAATTGCTAGTACATGGTAAAATTGTTGTTTGCTAGAGCAAGAGAAAGCGGTAGAGTGTTGCCATTGACTCAAAACCTTCTTATGCAAGTCAGCTTGTTAATTGTGTAAAAACAATCGGTTCTCAATTGGGACAACATGCTTAAGCAAATCAAGCTTTACTTTGTTCATTTAGAAGGCTTTTTTCCATTTAGAACCTGGTACAAGCTAAAATTAGACAAAAAATTTAGTGTTTGAAGTATTAACGGATTATAAAAAATAGTTACCTACGCTTGCAACGATATTGTAGAATTAAAGTACTCGTTGAGAGCTTTCGAACGATGCAAAAAAACGCTTTACAACTCCCACAATTGCGTAAGTTATAGCTTTTAAAATGGACATTTTCGTTTAAGTCGTTTAAATCTACGGGGCTTAAAAATGACTGATTTTGAACTGCATTTAAGCGGTCTACTTAAACTACTTAAACGTTAAAGGAGAGCAGTTCACTTAAACGGCTTAAAGTTTAAGTCGCTGAGAGTTTAAGTAGACCTGTATTTATGAAACGCCACTTTACTTAAAGTTTAAGTAGCTGGCTCGTGAAAGCGGGTCTACTTTGAAACGACTTAAGGGGGGGGTCCATTTTTGGCCGATTTTTCGACCATCTCCGATTTTGCTCATTTTCACATATTTTATTGTCCGATTGGTATATTTTAACGAGTTTTTGAAATGATGGTCGGATCTCTTACGGTTTGCGAGTAATTTCACCTCAAAGTTGATGTCTGTCAGTATGTGTTAAACTTAGGAAACGGAAAAGTGGTGATTTTTTCCGTGCGCCAGAGAAATCTCGCCAACGACAAAATGGAGCACTTTAATGTCCATCTTATATCATAAATACGATCTAGAAGGGTGATTTGTAGGAAACAGAATTTTAATTTCGGCCTTCAAAAATTTTTAATTAATTTTTTAAGTTTGCGAACAGCCAAATTTGACTGTTTTGCAACGTTGGAATTGGGGGTCAGCAACTTTGACGAAACATTCTCAAAGCTGTAAGGCCTAATTAAAAATTCTACTTCCTACAAATCACAGCTTATGACAAGACAATTCGAACGATACCAATTGATCCTGGTTAGCTCTGTCCGATTTCGAGATTTCTCTGGCGCAGAAATCTCAATTTTTAGCAAAATTTTGAAAATTCCCGTTTTTTGGCAAATAACCTAGAGCTATGGCAACACATACCTATAAAATGTTAGACTATCTATTTGCGCACCATTACTGATGACTTTGGGTTACATTTGGGCACAAATGGTGCAGGATAGTGCACCCACCCAGTTGGTCGCTGGGGTTAAATATGGGGGTCTGACAACCATAGTCTCAAAAATAACGATTTTTCAAATTTTTCAAAATATGTTAAATTTTATATCAATCGAAAGCTCTCATTGTCCTGAACATTTTTTCTTCTTGGACCATTGCCCGAAAATGCACCAAATTCAAGTTATCGGCCGTTAAATGATTTTCGTTTTCAATGCTTTCCAGCTCCGGTGCTACTCCCTAAAATCACTAACTAAAGTAATAAAGAAAAGTGTTCCCATTAAAAGCTACCCTAACTTCTTTGTTTGCATCAGATAACAAACATACAACCAAATGAAGCTCCATTCTCAAGGAAGTTCAGGTGTAAAGTGCCTTTATTTGCTGCGGCACCGCCGTTTTCACTTGTTTTCAAATTGCATGCAATTAATAGCAGGTTACTCGTTAAGTACTGAACGAAACTACTCGAAATTGAAACTCGATATGCAGGACATATGTTGCAAAATTTTGTGTGAAAATGAGCAAAATCCGTGACCATAAAATTTTCCGTGGTGGACCCCCCCCCCTTAATGGAGGCAATAAACGCTGCGATGATAATTTATTTTGTACATGAACTTAACAGCAATATTGTAAACATTTTAGCGAGCTCTCAATCTTCGGTCCACATAGAATATTTCTACTTGCGAAAGTTGTACGTTTGAACTTCAAGATAATGCACCCAATCCTGTCCATCGTTTGTTTTCTTTGCTTATTTAGACTTCTTATGGCCGTTGCCCGATTCCACAGTGCAACTCAGTTCAGAGAAGAAAACGGCAAACCGATGACGTAATGGGAGCTTTGGATGCGGACTTCTCGTTGGAGGTATTGGACTATCCGACTGACCGCAGTGATACTCCTAACCCGAAGACCCTAAAGACTGAGGACTGTTTTCTCAGAATTGCAGAAATTTGCCTCATATTAGCATTTCTAATCTTGTTTTTGATCCTTTCAACGTTTGGCATATTGGCTTGGCACTTTGTCAGCCAGAAATCTGCTAATATTTTTGTAATAGATTTGTGATCATTTGTATATGGTTCAAATCGATTCCAAGAAGTATATGCTTGTCTTTTTAAGTTACTGTACTTTTACCTTATGCCGATTGCTGACTCGCTTGCAAATTTGCTATTGACAGTTGTCTGACAATTGCGACAGTCTGCATTTGTAGATTAAGCTAAACCAACCGATTCCTCTTAAGCTTGTCCAATCTCATCTGCTAATGCTTCGCTTGACGAAGCTTTAATCGTCAGTAAAATAATGGTATTTTGTGCAACTTCTTAAACATACTAAATACTTTTGACACCTACTTCAACCCGCATCGATGGTTTATTATGTTGTTAAACTATATACTCAGCTTTGTACATCAAGAACAACAAAAGGACATAACATGATACAAGCTTTGAACATGAACAAGAACAATGGATAAAATTCACACGGATTGCAGTTGCAACATAATTATAGCCCGGTTCATACTTCTGTCCGTTTGTCCGTTTCTGTTGTCCGTTTGTCCGTTTGTCTGTTTGTCCGTTTGAAAAGTTGATTCATACTTCTGCTGTTTTGCTGCTTTGCTGTTTTGCTGTTTTGCTGGTTGTCCGTTTGTCCTTTTGTCCGTTTCCAGGGTTGATTCATACCTTTGCTGTTTTGCTGTTTTGCTGTTGTCCGTTTGTCCGTAAGGGTTGTCCGTTTGAACTTGAGCAATGTTTAACTTTTTCCGTTTGTCCGTATGCAACAACCAATGGGAAACGACCAGAACTATCACGTGCTTGCTAAGTAAACGTCTGTATTTGATTTTTGAATGGTTTTGACATTAATTAGGTGAAATATTGACAACATTATGAAATTATACTTTCAAAGATAACTTGATTTCAAAGTTTTGAAGATTTTTGAAGAGAATGACATTTATAAGTAACATAATGCTGTAGCCAACAGTATAAATAAAAAGTGTCAGCTGTCAGGTGACTCGAAAACAGAAACAGCAATCCAGCAATACAGCAAAAGTTCAAATGATGTCTTAAAACAGAAAATAGACACCATCAATACGGACAAACGGAAACGGACAAACGGACAATCAGGCAAAATAAGTATGAACCACTTTGTCCTTTTTAAAAACGGACAACCGGACAACCAGACAAATATCAGACAACGGACAAAAGTACAAACGGACAAACGGAAAAACAAGTATGAACCTGGCTTAACCCGAAATAACAATCAAAGTCATCGAGAATCGAGAGGTCCGCAATTTCAATATTTAAGTACAAAAAATTAAATTGAATATAAATTAAATAGAAAAGATAGAAATCACCTCGAAGTAAAATAAAATTTAGCAGAAATGCAAAACAAAATGTAAATGTCAATTGCTGCATATACAGTACATACATACATAAGCGTGTTAAAAATCTCCACAACTGATTGTGAGCAACGTAGGGCTGGTACGCATAAAACCGTTTTGGGAACCGTTATAGGAGCATAAATGTTCTGACATGAATAGCATGCAACAAACAGGATACTGGTATGTATCACGATGATTTTTTCTACCCCTCCCCATACCTGAACGGGATGCCATATTTCACTGACCATTGTGGAAGCAAATTTGGGTTCCCCTTGTGAGAGCGATTTTTTTTAGGGGTAATTTTGAAGGCGATTTTTAAGCGATTTTGCCATTTTTTAACAAAAAAAACAGCCATTTTTTAGCAAAAACGCAATTTTCGGACGTTTTTTAGCAAAAATAGTGATTTTGGCGGAAAAATTCGGCGAAGCCGGACAATTTTTTGGAAATTTTAGTCGTAAAACCTATTTTTTGGGCAATTTTCTTACCCCTTGTGGCCAATTTTCTTACCCCTTGTGGGAGCAATTTTGCGACTCTTTGTGGACGACTTCGTTGAGGGGGGGGGGGGGAAATTTCCCCTCTTTCCCCTTGTCCACCTGTGCCCCTCCCCCAATTTTCTGGAGGGAAACAAATCACCGAAGTTGCAAAATTCATTATATATATTATTAAAATGTTAGATGGAGTTCAGATGCCACTTCTCGCAAAAAACAAGGATCAATAATAATAATCTTGAAATCTTGATATGTTCTGTTCAGCCATGTCGAAGTTTAGAAAAATGTGGACATATGAAAATACATAAATCATGTTCTCGCTAAAATGACTTCTGTCAGTAAAAGTAGTACTTTCAAAAAGTTAAGAAATAAGGAAAGATCTATATATTTATCAAATTTTCTTGCGAGTAGAAGTTGAAAATGACAAATGAAAGTCGTAAACCGTGACAACTTTTGGAAAAGATCCAGCAAAATACAGGATTCAACAAAAAGAACTTTCTAGGAAAGGACAGGAATTAATATAAAAGTTTAAGTCGTTAACGATTTTGGAACGGATCCAG